>PVKA01022957.1:0-36316 GCA_004027165.1 Ctenomys sociabilis | reverse complement strand
ACTCATGAATATCTGTGCACCAAACACAGGAGCACCCAACTATGTAAGACAAATCTTAACGGACATGAAAAATCCAATATCCAAAACCAAAATCTTAAAAGGAGACCTTAACACCCCCTTATCTCAAAAAGATAGGTCAACCAGACAAAAAAATCAGCAAAGAAGTAGCAGCACTGAACCAGAGCTTGGAACAAATGGACCTGGTGGACACATATAGAGTGTTCCACCCAACCACAGCTGAATATACATATTTCTCAGCTGCACATGGGTCGTTTTCTAAAATAGACTTCATACTGGTCCATAGGTCATGCTTAAGTATATGCAAGAAAACAGAAATTATCCCATGCTTATTATCCAACCACAATGCAATGAAACTGAAAATAGATCACAAAAGAAACAAGAAAAACCTGCTAAATACATGGAAATTAAACAACACCCTATTCAGCAATCAATGGGTCACAGAAGAAATTCAACAAGAAATCCAACAATATCTACAACTCGATCAAAATTCAAGTACAACTTACCAGAATGTATGGGATGCAATGAAAGAAGTTCTTAAAGGGAAAATCATAGATATGAACTCACACATTAGGAAAACAGAATGGGAACAAATAAACACCCTAATATTGCACCTTCGACATCTAGAAAAAGAAGAGCAAACGAAATCCAGAGCGCAAAGATGGGAAGAAATCATAAAGATTAGAGCAGAAATTAATTTGACTGAGATAAAGAAAACAGTTCAAAGAATCTATGAATCATGAAGCTGGTTCTTTGAAAGACTACATAAACTTGATAAGCCCCTAGCTAACCTCATGAAAAAGAGGAAAGAAAAACTTCAAATACAAGGTTGAAAAGAGTGAAATCACCACAAATTCAGTGGAAATTCAGAAGATTATACTAGTTACTTCAAGAATCTTTATGCTCACAGAATAGAAGACATGAAATGGACAGATTCCTAGAAAGGTACAAATTATCAAAACTGAGCCAAGAAGATACAACAACTCTCCACAAGCCAATAACAGCTAATGAAATATGAAATGTAATAAAAAGCCTACTGACAAAGAAAAGTCCAGGTCCTGATGGACTCACAGCTGAATTCTACGAGAAATTTATAGAAGATATAATCCCTACACTCCTCAAACTCTTCAATGAAATTGAAAAGGAAGCAGTCCTCCGAAAATCATTTCTGGAGGTAAGTACTGATTCCAAAACCAGGGAAAGACACAACTAAAAAAGAGAACTACAGGCCAATCTCCCTCATGAACATAGATCAAAAAATCCTCAATAAAATCCTAACAAATAAAATACAGTAAATCATCAAGAAGATCATATACCATGACCAAGTAGGATTTATGTCAGGGATGCAAAGATGGTTCAATATTCAAAAATCATTAATTTAATACACTATATCAATAGAGCAAAATCTAAAAACCACATAATCATCTCAATTGATTCAGAAAAATCTTTTGACAAAGTCCAGCACTCATTCTTTTTTTTTTTTTTTTTTTTTTTTTTGGCAGAACCGGGGATTGAACTCAGGCCCTTGCACTTGCCAGGGAAGTGCTTATCGCACTGAGCCACCTCCCCGGCCCCGCAACACTCATTCTTGTTCAAAGTCTTACTGAAAATTGGAATACAAGGCCTTTACCTCAATTTAGTAAAAGCCATCTATGACAACCCAATGGCTAAATGGGGAAAAAAATGAAATCTTTTACTCTTAGATCTGGTACAATACAAGGATGTCCTCTATCACCTCTCCTTTTCAATATTCCTTTGGAATCATTAACTACAGCCAGTAGACAAGAGGGAGAAATAAAAGGAATAAGAATAGGTAAAGAAGACGTTAAATTATCACTATTTGCAGATGACATGATACTTTACTTGGAAGACCCAAAAAACTCCCACCAAGAAGCACTAAAATTGATACACAAATTCAGTAGTATAGCAGGATACAAGTCAGTACTCAAAAGTCAATAACATTCCTGTACACAAATGACAAACGCACTGAGAGGGAAACTATAGAAACAATACCTTTTACAATAGCACCATGGAAAATGAAATTCTTGGAATTCACTTAACCAAAGAAGTCAAAAATCTTTTCATGTAAAATTACAGTACCCTAATAAAAGAGATTGTAGTGAATTTCAGAAAATGGAAAGATATTCCATGCTCCTGGATAGGAAGAACAAACAACATGGAGATGGCCATACTCCCAAAATTGTTGTACAGATTTGACAGAATTCCTAACAAACTGCCACCAATGTACCTCCCAGACCTACCAAAATCATTCCTAAAATTTATTTGGAACCAGAAAAGACCTAAAATAGCAAAGGCAATCCTGGCCAAGGCAGAAGCCATCACAATTCCTGACTTGAAATTATACTACAAAGCCACTGTGATAAAATCAACCTGGTATTGGCAACAAAATCAACCTGAGAATCAGTGGAATAGGTTAGAAGATGCAGAGGCATCTATGAACAAACTCAGTCACTTCATCTTTGACAAAGGGGCCAAACATGCTTACTGGAATAAAGATAACCTCTTTAACAAATGCCCTAGAAAAGCTGGCTTTCTACATGCCGAAAACTATAACTTGATCCAGGTCTATCACCATGCACTAAGCTAAAGTCAAATTGGATTAAAGTTCTAAACATTAAAACAGAAACATTCAATCTCCTGGAAGAGAAAGTAGGAGGAACTCTTGAAGACATAGGGGTAGGCAAAGAGTTCATGAACTTCTCTAATAATGTTTGTACATAGAATATCATGTATGCACCTTGTATTTGCATGGGAAACACTTGAAAGAATTAACAACTGGGATCAATTCTTATTGAGAAATTTTTGCATGTCAAAAGAAATTATCAACAAAGTCAAAAGACGATCTACAAATTTTGAAAACATCTTAACTAATAAGTACTCAGACAAAGGTCTTCTCTCTAGAATTTATAAAGAACTAAGATACATTAAGGCCCTCAAATTTAAAGACCCAATTCAGAAATGGGCGTCTGAGATGAATACACACTTCTCAGAGGATGAAATTAAAGAAGCAAATAAATATATGAAAAAATGCTCCACATCACTAGCCATTTGTGAAATGGAAGCTAAAGCAACACTGAGATACCATCTCACTCCAGAAAGAATGGCTTTCATAAAGAAATCAACCAACAACAAATGTTGGAGAGGATGTGGGGAAAAGGGAAGCCTTCTTCACTGCTGGTGGGAATGTAGACTGGTGCAACCATTGTGGAAATCAGTGTGGAGACTCCTCAGAAAACTAGGACTGGGAATCCCAATCAAGCCAGCTATTCCTCTACTCCGAATTTCCTGGAGGACATGAAAATATAATATCATAGTGATATATGTGTACCTATGTTTATAGCAGCACCATTAGTGATAGCAAAATCTTGGAAACAACCAAGATGCCAGTCACATGAGGAATGGTTGAAAAACATGTGGTATTTTTCTACAATGGAGTATTAGCTATAAAGGTTGATAAACTTGAAGCAATTATATTTAAGTCGATGCCACTTGAACATATACTCTTAAGTGAAATAAACCACATACACACGTGCAACTATCGTATAGTCTCCCTAGTATAAGAAATCAAAGGAAGAAATACAAGTAGAAAGGTATAACAAGTAAAAATAATTTAGTCAGATAATTAGAATAAACTGAACTGCATATGTTGCAGAGTAATAATCCACTTCTCTTGTGGATGGTTAACAACTTAAGTTTGCAGATCAAAAAGTGGAGAAGTGGAAGGGCTGCAAGCTCATCCAGCATTTTCGCCCTAGCCTTTCAAGGTCAGTGAAGACTCAGGACATAGGAGAACTTGTATTCTAGCATCATGGAACTCAGTTTTGCCCCACCTTTTCTGAGCCACAGAGGAGTGGGATTGATGCGTATAGTGTGCCTGGGGAGAGTCACATGGAGAGAAACTTTCTCTTAGGCTTTCACAGAGAACAAACTGTTCAGCAATGACTGAGACTCATCCATATAGCTGACACTGAGAAACAATCTACAGAGTGAGGTACAGGGTTACAGGATAAACCCTGAGGGAAACTGACTGACCTCATCAAACACAAAAGTTACACTTTTTGTTTTATAGTTCTTGCTTTATCTCTATCTTAATCATCCAGCAGAAAAGTACAAAAATGAGGTATATAAAATAAGGCCATAATAATAAGCTGAACCGTAAATGGCTCTAGTCAACAACTTCTTTGGACAACCCACTAATATTGTGGACTGCTGGACTGTGTAGGATTGTTTCACTGAATTCAAGCACCTATAATTGAATGACAATGGAATGCCCATCTCTGACAGGACTAAACAAAAAAAAATGGGGAGATGCAAAGGAAGAACAATTCTGTGTTTGTATTAACAGTACAGTTAGCATAAATATGCAGTACTTCCACATAATTCTATGAGAAGAATGATTTGTACTAATAGTGTTTGGACAGGATATTATGTCTGCTTCTTGTACTATGGATAACACTAGGAAGATAACAATATAAAAAGTATTAATTATTGAAACTGTACTGTAATTCAGCTTTTAAAATGTAAGTATACAGCACATTCTCTTAATTCATTGATTAGAGGCATCTGCTCTAATAGTGTTTGTAAATAGAATATCATGTATGCACCTTGCACAACAAAAAACCACTACAAAACAATATGCAATGTATTAATTATTGAATATGTCCTACTAATTTGATTTAAAACTGTCTCATTGGTATTTGTTCTTCAATAAAAAATGTAAGAGAAAAAAAAGAAACAAAGGGTCACTTCACTTCCCAAGGTAGAAGCCAGCTCTGAGATGCAAGTCACATCAAGATATAAGTGAGGTCCTGAGGACCCTGAGCAGTCTTACAGACCTGCTTATCTTGTTCAGCAATGGACCAACTCTTAGTGCACATATAAGTCCCACAGAAAGGGAACCTGTTACCGGGCTGATATCCAAAAATCAAATTGAAAGCCCAGTAATGTCTATGAGCAGTAGTGTCTATAATCTGTATGTACAGATTAAGGGACACCAATTTCTAGTGCTTCATGATTTACCTAGTAAAATTCTTGACCTCAGTTAACAAAGATGAGCACACTGGTAAATTAGTAATACAGCTTGATATATGAAAGGCAAAGTACACTGAAAAACTGCAGAGGGTTTTCTATAAAGAGCTTCCTTTGAAAGCCAGTGCACAGATAGACACCATCAGCATTTAAATTGGACTTCGGGAATAAAGCAAGAGGTCTGCATTAATGGGATTATTCTTGGAGTTCAGTGTCTGTGCCAGGCATCTCCAGGGATCTTGGTTTTGATGACTGTATTCTGGATCTAATGACTGGGTGTTTTTCCTTAGTGATTTTGAGCTTCTGTGTTGAAGCAGAGAGAGAACAAAAGAGAGCAAAAATAAAATGTAAATGAACTTATTTTATTCACAACCAATATTCTTTGATGTTAGGCAGTTGTACAATATAAACAATAGCAGACAGTTCTCAATTCATCATTGTCCTGCATATGTTGGTTTGTGGATACTGACTATTTTTGATCTTAGGCAGATGTAGAAAATGTGTCTGGAACTGTAGGCGGTTTACAGGCATAATTAACTTCTCTTGTGCATGTTATAAAGAATTTCATTAGGATAAAAAGTGACACTTCTCAAAGTAGATGACCATGACTGGACTGTGTCCCATGGTGCACCCGGAATCGCCCTTGAGAATCCCAAGACTGAGGAAAGTGGCTGTGTACAGATCTTGCCTACTCACCTGAGGGTGGTAGGTCATGGTCTCTGCATGAGGGCTAGACAGTGGCATCAGCTGTCACCTCTTTTCAGCTGAAAGCACTCATTGCATTGAAGTGAAAGGCCAACTTTCAGGCCTCTGCATCTTGGAGAAAGATGAGCATAATTCCCACATGCCTTTTTTAGAAAGGCTTGTCCTGAGGAATTCCATTTTCAAAAAACCTTTCTTCGGCTGACCTGATGCACTCAGATTTCATGGCTATGACTGTGCTGTCAAAGCTAAGACCCAGAAGAAGGAGTGACCCTCACAGACCTGGGCTTGCCTCTGCAGGTTAGACCAGTTTGGGCCTTGTAGGCTGGTGAACATTAAGGGACCCCAGGGCACCTACAGGAGAAAAACTTGATGAGAGGCATGCACTCAGCTGGCGCAAGAAGGTGATGATAGGAACCAGACCAGGATGGAGGTGGCCAATAATTGTGGCAAGAAAGACCAGGTAGGATATCACCTGGGAGAAATCACAGCTTGTAGAGCTCCAATCTAGATGTTCTGAGATGCAGTCCACAGTGGACCATGAGACTGATTCTTGCAAGTTGTATGAAATACTTGTAAAATTAGGACTTTCTTCTTTCTGTTAAGCCTCCACATGAGAAAAATAAAGTTATACTACCATGGTGCTGTGAAGAACTAATTTGCAGTGAAGTTGGTGGAAATTCCATAAAAAGAATGTTTAGTGTCTTTGGAAATGCTACTAAATTCAAAAGGCAAATGAAGAGCAAATATTTCTTTGAGAACCATTCTGGAAAATTGATAGGAAGGTCAGGGTTGGTGGTGTTTGAGCAAAGATCACTCCTGCTTTGTAAACACGGGGCTCCCAACCCCCAGAGCTTGTATCTGAGAGCTCTGCCTCCTCTGTTAAACCAAAACATCCACTGGTCTCACCTGCTTCTAACTTTTGGTTGCTGGGGCTAAGGGCTGGGTTGGCCTAATGATGCTCAAAGAATTGTTTCCACCTTTGCTATGTAGTGCTGAGGACCCTGGGTGACCTTGAAGTGGCAGCCCAGCCCTACAGTGGCAAGCTGGGAGAAGCACATGTGTGGTTCTCAGCCTCCCCTACTAGGAGATGGTGGCCCTCAAAGAGAAATACATCATTATCCTCCTCTCAAGTCAGACACACAGTGAGATGGAGAAACAGACTATAAGGCAATTAGCTCCTGCCCTTTCCCAAACTTTTATTTTATTTATTTTCCCAACTTTATGCACAACAGAGTGTTGGGAAAGGCAAGGCTGCATTCACTCTCAGGAAAATGGAAGGAGAGAACAGAATGAATGAGCCTATGGAGCCAGAGCCAAAAAGGCTATCACTGACCTTAGCATGATGTCCGCACAAGAAGCGCTGAACTCTGAAACAGAAATAAAAAGGGCTAATCAACAAAGAGGGATTTAATACCATTAGACACCAGAACAATGCAAATCAGTACCTCCATGATATTCCTCTTCACACTCACCAGGATGGCTACAATAGAAATGTCAGTGAAATATTGACAAAGATGTGGAGAAAGTAGAATCTTTATGCATCGCTAGTGTGGGCCTTTTCTCTTTTCAGCCTAAAGCATTCAATACATTGCTTTCCCAAGCAAGCTCCTTGGGAAACACTTTGTCAGTTCACAAAATGAATACACAAATAGCTGGGCATACTCCAGAGATTCTACTCCTTGCTGGCTCTCAAGAGAGATGAAGACAAAGTTGTATACAAAACCAGTATTTGGTGTCTATTGCAGCATTATTTATAATATTGAAAATGTAGAAATAACCTAAATGTTCATTAACAAATAAATAGAAAAGAAAAATGTGATACATCTAATGACAGAATATTATTTGGCTAAAAAAATAGAGCAATGATTCATTTATTACATTGGTAACTGTTAAGAAAATGACAAATGAGGGATGGTCCTGTAAGACCGTACAGGATAAGATTCTATTCATAAGAAATGGTCAGAATTGAGACATCAAAGAAGAAAGAAAGTGAAACACATACTGAAGGCCATTGATTTTTAATGTGACATACATAGACTGTGTGATATGTGAATTCTATCTCAATAAAACCATTTATTTTTTAAAAGAATATAATGGATATTAAATGAAAAATCATAATGTCTGAGATGGCAGTAAGAGAAAAAGTACATATTTGGCTCTTTACTGTCAAAGATAGGGGAAAGGGGAACAGATGCTAACAGGAAGCTTCAGACCTGACCTTGCTCAGGGATGCAAGACGATTGGCCATAGAGCTCTGTGGAGGTCCCAGCAGTCCAAGCAGCAGCTCTAGAATAGAGTATATATTCAAGAGTCCTGTGCTAGGCAGATGTTGCCTCACCTGGTTTAACTGAGCATTGCATGGGAGTCCCATGACTCAGAGTAAGGTCTGCCTGCAAGGCCGGGATGACAGAAATTGTTAGCTCGCTGTACTTCCTGTTGCTGATCTGTGGGGTTTTTAGGAAGGGAGGTGGGACAACACTCTGCCATGCCTATTACCGGGGATCCTGAAGTAAATCACTAGGATCTTGAAATCAGTGTAAAAGAAATATCCAGACTCTGTTGAAAGACATAGTAAGTCCAGTGTATTGACTTCACCAAACAGAATTGCTAAATTCCAAGTCAGAATTTGTGGTGACCGTGATATCTTTTGATGTAGAAAACTTGACAGCAATTGTTTCAAGTGCATATTTTAGAAATAGCTCCTCCTGGACAGGAATTTCTAACACGTGAATAAAAATGTTGACATATTGCACGGGTACAACAGCTGTGACATCCTTATGAGCCTTCTTAATGCAAAATAGTTAAAGGGGACATGAGGTAGTGCTTGACTAGTCTGGTGTGAATGAAAGAGATATGAAAAAAGGAAATGGTATAATTTAATTTTCTCAGTAACACATTTAGGAGGTTATTATTCATTTTTTTAATAGCTGAAACATTGGCTTGCATAAGTTGCTACTTGCTCAAAACTCAGAAGCAGAGATAGCTAGATCCACCCCCTGCTGTCAGATTCCAGAGATCTTGCCTTTAGGTATCTTGCTAAGATGGTATCTGATAGGAATGACTCCCTAACTCTCTTGGGACATGATTATGGGCGTCTCTTCTAGAACTTTCTGGAATCCATTATAACCCTGTCATTCCTCTATGAATCCCGGTGTGTGTTTGGCTTCATATAACATCCTGAAATCCATCATTCACATTTTTATAGCCTTAGCATACAGGGTACTGAAAATAAAGTGCAAATCCTCATCTTGAATAAGAGCTTTGTATGGAGCAGAAGTAGCATCTTGACTTTTGTTCAGACTTCAGTTTTTCAGGGCAATAAGACATTTCTGCTTTGTGATCCCTGGAAACTTTGTGTATGGATGCACGGGGCGCTCAAGGGCACCTGCTAGCTCCCCGCCCCTTGCTACATGCCGAGTATCTGCCAAATTATCTCATTAAGCTCCTTCTGTTCCCCTTACACGTAGTGATATGCTTGTCTTCAAAAACAGTTCATGTGAGAAAATGAAAACTCAACAAGCTGCAAAAACACTGGACCTGGATATTTTTATAGGGTTCTTACAAACTTATAAAGTGCTAAACTTTGGCCTTTATTGCAAAAAGATTTGACTATTAAAGAAGACACAATTCTTGCTTTTACCACTGTATCTAATGATAAGAACCAACAAAAATCAAAACTGGTGTCTGCTTCAGTTTGGTTTATGGATTATACTTTCAAAGCTATCTGTACTGGGTTTTTTTTTTCTCCTGGATCAGATACATGTTATTCATGCTCTAGTTTAATCTGGAAATTGTAAATGTACTCAGTCATTTCTGTATTAGTGAATGGAAAAAGTAACACATTTCATGAATACTTATTTGAAGATGTTGCAGGAAGAAATGGGTTTTAAATGAATGCCCAAAACATGAAGACAGATTTGGAATTGAAAGCAGCCAGGGCATCTTGCAGTGGATTTCAAGGTGTTACCCATAGATACTTGTCTTCCTCCAGCGCCTCTCACTTGGCAGAAAATCCAGATGAGCCAATTGGCAACATGATAAAGCAAACATGACTTGTTTCAAACATCTGCCATTTGTCTGCACTGACATTTCTCCCAGCTGTTAAAATCCTCAAGAGTTTTTCATGAATTAAAGCTTCGTCTATTTTAAAAAAAAAAAAATCCTGCTACATTACTAACGGGGTTATAGAGAACTGTGCAGGGGTAGAGGCAGAGGGCACCACGTGGGACGCTGTTGCTGTCTGCTCAGCCATGCTGCTCCCGCCAAGCTTGTGGTCTGGATGTGGGCACAAAGGATATGTTTCCTTGTATGAAAAACCACATGGAAACATGGGACACCACATGGTAAGTAGGTACCAGCTGATTGACCAGGGGGTCCCAACCACAGTAGAAATCAGAGAAAAAGTAAGTTCCCTCTGCTTTCTCCCTCTCCATCTTCTCTCTCCTTCTGTCTTTTTTTTTTTTTTTTTTTTTTGCAGCTGTTTCTAGGCATGTGTTATATGTTCTATGTTTTTCTTTCTCTGATCTTCAAGTTGAGGTTGGTAGTATATGGTCTGGGATTTCTGTACTTGTATTCAGAAGAACCATTAGTCTTTTGTTTTCCTTTTTTTGCGAAATCTTCCCATGACTTAGATATCATGCTAATTTTGGCCTTACAAAATAAATTGAGAAATATTCCTTCTCCATTTAATAAAAAGTTGTTAATCTTCCAGGACAGTCTGTACACTTGCTGTATCTTTGTGTATGACAGGACCATGAATATATTATTTATATTATTTTATATAATTATTTTCTGAATGTGTTAAGAGCTGTGATATAAAATATGAATTTATGGTATCAGAATTTCATACCTTCCTTCCTCTTCTTTCTTTCTTTCTCTCTCTTTCTCTCTCTCTCTCTCTCTCTCTCTCTTTCTTTCTTTCTCTTTTTATGTTTTGGGGACAGGCTGTCACTGTACAGCTCAGGCTGACCTTCAGTTCACTTTGTGGCCCAGGCTGGTCTCAAACTCACAATGACCTTCCTGCCTCAGCCTCTGGAGTGAGGGGATCACATATGTGTGCCACCACTTCATAGTTACCTTCACTAGAAATTGGTAGTTTCAGTGTGGTATATGATGTCATTTGCCTACACAGTATTTTTGTTAGGTGGAGTACTTGCAACTCTCTTGGATCTTTTGTGCTTAGGAATGCCTGTGCTTCACCTTTGTTTAGAAAGCTTGCTCTGCTAAATTATTGTTTCAGTTTGCTTCCTTACTATTTTGCTTGTTTTTTTTTTTTTTGCTTATTGTGCATATGCTGTTATCAGTGGCTTGCAACCTGCAGTATTTCTGTTGGCAAGTCAGCTGTTCACTCATGTTGGGATTCTGTTGTAAAAGATGTGTCTATTGATCGCTCCTTGACATCTTAGGATTTTCATCCCTCCTCTGACTTGTAATGCTTTTATGATGCTGGATCAGTTTGTGGGTTTTCTTATACTGATTCTACTTCCAGTTCATTGAGCTTCCTGTTTATTCAATACAATTATGTTTTTCAATGAATTTCAAATATTTAGTTGCTTAATGTTTAAATATCTTTGTTCTGCTTTCTTTACTCTACTGGTACCCTTCTGGTGAACACCAGTTAACCCAATTGATTCTGAGGGTTTTTAAAAATTAATTTTCTTTGCTTAACATTTTCTTTCCTCTTCAGTCTTTGCACTGTATAATTTCTATTAAATTGTTTTGTATTTTACTAACTCTTCTTCCAGTTCAAATTCTATTGAGATACTCTGCAGATTTTTTAAATTAAACTATTATGATTCTAAGCTACAAAACTTGTTTGATTTTAGATATAATTTCTTTTTGTTGGTATTCTCTAATATATGTGTGACATTATCACCTTATCTTACTTTATTTCACTAGTTGTATTTCACTTTTGCACTCTGAATATATATAGAGTGGTTCCTGTGACAGTGGCTCTTAAGCATGGCTTTGTCATGTATGCATAGATTGTATTTTCATGACTTTTTGTCATGAAATATAATGGTTTTGTTGCTTTCAAGAACTGAGCATTGGCCTCTCCCATACCACACACTTAAGACTACTTGTTGGCATTATTTCTATGTTGATTTTTGTTTTCTTTTCTAATCAGTGTGTGTGTGTGTGTGTGTGTGTGTGTGTGTGTGTGTGTGTGTTATTATTTAAGTCAGTTTTCTTTCCATCTAAGAGATATTGGATGTGAGTTTGCCATGCTTACCCAACGAAGGTCCTAATTTTCAGGGAGTCTCTTCCCCACTTTATCTGATTCTACCCAGCTCTGACTCTGTAATAATACCAGCTAGTGAATGTATCATTTTCTTATTATCTTGTGACACAAGTTACTCTTCAAACAGATTCAAGACAAGTATGGCTTCTTGGATGGATTCCCTGCTCAGGTGGCAGAAGAGCTCCTCCCAGATGTTTTCCTCTTCTACACTCTACAACACTCACTGGCCTGCAGTCTAGGCTTTGACATCATCAGATCCATGAATTGCCTAATGAATGGTCCCCACCACAACCTCTCATCTTCTTAAATGAACCTTTAAATCTGAAGCCATCTGTGCTCTATTGGCTTTGGTAGATTTTCACAAACGCTTATCACTGTCTTTGTTACTTGTCCCCAGAACCATTCCCAAAGCCTGGGATGGCGTGGTGTTTGGTTGTTTAAATTTTTATCAGTGTGCCTGCGTATCAGGTCATTGCACCAGGTGGAAGTTGATTTCTTGGCAACTGTGTCTTGAGGGCCTAAGTGACACATCACCTCATCAGTCATTGCTTTTCTCCCGGGGCTTAGAGGAAAATGTGCTCCCATTGGCGTGAAAGAGGCAACCTTTCAGCAGGAGCTGCTGTCAACACACCTGACTATGTAAGGATGGCTCTTAAGCAGCAGCTGCCTTCATTTAGAAAGAAGCGAGTCCTCTGAGCTGAGCGGTTCATTGCTCAGAGCTCCTGACAGCCTCAGGACTCAGCTACTCTGTCTTAACACTGATGTAGAGATAATGATCTTCTTTTTGGCAGAACCTCAAAATGACCTTGATGTTTACAACAGCAGGGGAAAACGGTGGACTGGCTGACAGCATTAAAACAGACAATTAATGGCAGGGAAGCAGGAGCTCCCTCTTCTCCTATAGCACACATATTCTGTAGTAGAAGTAAAAATCTGTAATCTCATACTTAAAAAATGTATGCAATTTTTAACTTCCCATATAATTACATTTGGCAACTCTGGAAAGAGTGTTATCAGATTGTTTATAATATGGAAAGGTGACCCCTATTTTTGAAAACTAATGTTGAAAAATAAGGAAAACTAAAATAAAAATTTAAAATACAGTATTATATAGAATATTCAGATAGGACATTCAGTACACGATTTTAAAAATCTTTTTTTGAAGGTCTCATTTTAAAGAAAATGCTCTTTTATTTGGTTATTTATTTGGTACAGGGTCTCACTATATAGCTCAGATTCACAGTGATTCTGCTGTCTCAGCTTCCCCAGTACTGGGATTCCAGGAGTGTACCACCATGCCAAGATCTGGAGCCAGGCCTGGCGAGCACAGATTTATGGGGCTGACATGGCATGTAGTACCAGTTATCAAACCTTGCCAAGCAGGCACTTGGAGAGCCGAGCTATGTTCCCAGCCCTGAAGGCCTCATTTAATGATTAAGATATATATACATATATCTTAATATATATTTAATGTATTGAGGACAAGGTCTACAGGGTCTCATTATGTAGTTCAAATTCATAGTGATCCTCCTGTTTTCAGCCTCCCAAGTGCTGAGATTATAGGCACAATCCTCCATGCCCATTCTCCTAAAATATATTTTGAAATTTTGCTAATGTTTTCTATTTAACATTCCAAGATTTTCATTACTCAATAAAAGAAATTCTGAAATCTATACATTACTTTATGCAAGTAAATCCACTATTAATCATATAAATAAAGGAGGGATTAAATCAAGCTTTGCTATTTACAACAGCTTCTGCTGTATATAATCAGAAATTTTACTAACACATACCTTGACTTTTCTGACATAACTTATAGAAATGTTTCCTTTTCATGACTTCCATAACTTTTATTGTTAATTTCCAATTGATGGTCATCAGTCAACTTGGTTTTTGAACATCTTGTCAGTGGTAATTCAGAGTCAAATCAGTTACAATTGTGTTTGGTTAGTGGAAGGAAATTTTGATAGATGGCTTTCCAGAAGTATGAGGAAAGCAACAGCTAACACTAACTAATTGTGTATATTTATGATATATCATGGACTGGATAATGAAAGTCAGTAACTACTGACTTTGCTGCAGTCTTTGTATAGCACAATGTATCTCAGAAAATCTGGCACTCACACTACGCAGGTCATATCCCAGGAACTCATACTGCTTACTGACAAAATCCTACTCTGTGGAATCCAGTCAACATTGGTCAGACCTACCCATTTAGAAAAATACTAACTGTATAAATTAGATTCATGTAATATGCTATAATTTTTTTATTTCTTTATCTCTGTAGTATCAAAACAGCTTGAGTAAATTAACTTAGTTATTAAAAGAAGGCTAAGTACAGAAACAGAGAGAATCTATAAGTATATTGATATTGGTGGTAAAATTCGAGGCATAAATTTCCCCAAGTCGGGAGAGGTCAGGAGAAACAGGACAATGATACTCAAATCTCTTCTGAGGCTTTCTCTTATTTACATACACTAAGAGTATTAATAATTTGACTTGTAAAGTGAGATTTTGTCTCAAAATCATAAAGAGATGTGGTTTAGCTCAAGGTAAAATCCATAGAACCAATCTTCAATACTATTAAATAAGTAAATAGGTAGAAGATAGATGATAGATAGATAGATAGATAGATAGATAGATAGATAGATAGGCAGACAGATAGGTAGGTATTTTTTGTCATCGCAGAAGAAAAATTGCATCTCTTATGTATCACAGTCGGTAGTTATTCGAGTCTGAGTCTGCTTCGGCTGCTATAACTGAGCAAAAGTCTGTGTGGTTTATAAACAAGAATCGCTATTACTCCCAGATCTAAAGAATTGAAAGGCCAGCATTCAAAGGCTGGTAGATAAGATGTAGGGTGAAGGTTCCTCCCATGTTTACAGATTGTGTGTCCTTATGTGGTGTCAGGGATTAGAAGATTATGCCACAGTATGGATGGGGAGAAAAGCCCATGCAGTCATCAGTGCAGGCTTGATAACTTTCTGTTAGCATCTCTCAAGTGAGACACTGTAAGCAACAGTAGATTTGGGCAGATGAGAGTCACATTGTGAGTCAAGTGTTATGTAACACAATGAGAGGCAAACAGTGGGTCAGAGCCCCGTGGTGCTTAGTGAAAGTGAAGTGGAGACACAAGAGTGATGAGTGGTCATAATGGCACCTGTCTCCAGAAAGGAAAGGGTGTGCAAGAAATGCAGTTAAGCAATAATGAACACAACTGAACACAGAGAAATGGTTTATGTGGTAGAGAAATGAGAAAATACCATAGGGATAAAAGAGAGAGGATAAATAAATGAATAAATAAATAAATAAATGAATGTATTAAGGCATGAATGAACTAAGGTTTCACATGTATCAATGATGACTTCATGTCTCAAACTGAAGTACTAATGCCTTTTTGTACATGATATAAAATTAAGAAACTCAAAATAAGGGAGAGATTAAATGGAATAGATAGATAGATACATAGATAGATAGATACATAGATAGATAGATACATAGATAGATAGATAGACAGAATTGGTAATTATAGTAAATAGCAATGAATTTAAAAAACCAAGCAAAACAGATCCACTCCAACTTATTTAGAAAAAAATATGACACAGTCATCTACCTTCATTGATCTTAGGGGAAATATTTCAATAGAGGAATAATAGTAATATCAAAAATAAAAGGATGGATAAAATGAGTTGCAATTAAGAGAAACAAATAACAAAATGATACACTTTAGGACAAAAGGAGAATACCCATCAAGAAGAAATGCTTGAGCTTATGGATTTATAGTGCAATTCAAAACTGTAGTGCAGCAATAGGCCAAACTACAAAGTAATTTTGTAGTTACACTCACACACACACACACACACACACATTCTCCAAGGGTCAGCTTTATACACGCTTTATAGAATGCAATAAAAATGGAGAGATGCTAACAAAGTGACTGTAAAAAGAAATCTCAGGCATCTGGAAAAGACATAACATCATAACATAATAGGAAATTGAGACTTAATTATACATAAATGACAGTGTCAATACTGTATCCGAATCTTGAAGAAGTGCTTATAAGGATCCTAAAAATCATTTTATACCCTTAGCTATATTAATTAGAAAACATGAAAATGAACTGAAATTACAAAAGATGCAGTTATAAGGTGAATGGATAGCTGCACTGACTAGATGATATGTTACACATACACGCGAGCACACACACGCACACACGCACACCTCAATTAACTGGAAAATACTACCTTAAAAAAGCCGCTCTGAAATTTAATAAGTCTCAGCCAGGGACACAGCTCAGTGGCATAAGTGCCTGCCTAGCAGGTATAAGGTACTGAGTTTGATTTCCAGTATAAAAAAAATCCATAATTTAGCAAGTGCAGACATCAATTAATGCCCAAACGTAGCAAGAAAGAAGCCTAACAAGCCTCAGTGTTGTTTTATGAGACCGAATATGATACATTGAGAAAAATGAAAAAAGGAAAAAACATAAATAAAACTTCAAATGAAGTAACTGGGGGGTGCCTGGGAGATAGCTCAGTAGAAAAAACGCTTCCCTGGCAAACACAAGGGCCTAAGTTCAATCCCTGATTCTTCCAAAAAAAAAAAAAAAAAGAAAGAAAAAAATTGGGAAACATCAAGCATATCATGGAAGTTAGGGAAAAGTAGAAGAAGTTAACAAGGGGAGGGGATTGGGGGAAAAAGAAGAATCAAGATTTATTATATACAGATACAAATTCCCTATGATTAATGTGATCATTATGTATATCTGAAATGTACCAATAAAATTATTGTTTGAAAAAGAAATGTACATAAATTTGTTGGCTTAGGGAAGATGTAATTTTTTTACAAAACATAAAATACTTTTACTGGCTGCAGAAGAAATGCCACTGAATAAACCAATAATAATAAATGGAATTTTAAAAGCTATCAAAAACCTTTTAACATTCTTTAGATCCTTTCCTCACCATCTAAAAACCATCAATTTATTATGCTAATATAAGTTTGATTTAAAAAAATGAATAAGGAAAATGAAAACAGAAATTAGAGTTTATTTTACTTGTGATTATAAATGCAAAATGCTGAAACATATATTAGATAAAAATAAGTGAAATATTTAAATATAGATCATGATCAATTAGTACTTATCTTGGTAATGCAAGAATTGTTCAGCATCAGAAATATAAATAACATAGGTGGGCCAGATAGCTCAGTGGATTAAAGTACCTGCTTGGGCAGACGCAGGGGTCCGAGGTTTGATCCCTGGCTTGCCATGTTGGCCCTGCCCTGGGAGCACCCTGAGATAGCAATTGAGACTGGGCGTGGTGGTGCGAGCCTGTAATCCCAGTGCTTGGGAAGCTGAAAACAGGTGTATCACCACAAATCCGATCTGTGCGGTAAGAGCCTGTAGATCCTGTAGACCCGGCACTAAAGAAAAATAACCAACATTTGGCACATTAATAAAGCAAAAGTTACCACATCAAGTGAAGAAAAACTTTTCAAGAAATTCAAACTTTATTTTTAAGATGAACAAAAGCACTAAAAACTATTTTAAAGTTGATTAAATCTGTAGAAGTATAGGTTCTGTCCTTGTGTAGAATATCCCTGATACCACGTAAAAAAGGGAGGAATATCAAGAGTAAAGCTTTCAGAAGTGCTACAGCTCTCATTATATCTGGTTGATGTAACTATTTAGAGTTCTATAGATTTGCCCAACCCCAGGTGCCACAAGTGTGTGGGAGAGCTTCTGCTCTGTCCCGCTCCCGCAGGACCAAGCTCAAGCCAGCCGCGAGAGAGAGACCTTTCCCCGTGTCCTCCGGACCTCTTCAGCCTTCCAGAGCCAGTACAGCCTGCCCTGTGAGAACTTCCACCACGCTCATGGGACCGCTCCACATCCACTGAACTCCAGGCCCCGTGAGTGTGTGGGAGAGCTTCTGCTCTTGTCCTGTGCCCACTGGACCAAGAACAGGCCTGCACCGCGACAGAGACCTTTCCCCACGTTCTGTGGACATCTCTGTCCCTCCAGAGCCAGCATAGCCCACCCTGCACACTGCATCCAGCCCAGCCCAGGCCCAGTGAGTGTGAGGGAGAGCTTTCAGCTTCCCTGCGCCTGCGGGACCTCTCCAAACCAAAACTCAGGCATGGCTCATCAGTGAGACCTTCTACCCAGCCCTCGGGACCCCTCCACCGCTCTAGAACCCCACTAGCAAGCCCGCCCAGTGAGTAAGAACTTCTTCAATGGTCTAGACAACCCCAGATCCATTCCAAGCCCAGGCCCAGCTAGTGTGTGGGAGAGCTTCTGCGTTCCCCTGTCCCCCCTGGGCCAGAGACACAACAGAAGGGCACCAAAAGCTCACTGTTATGCCAGAGGGCCACAACAGGTTCATTTCCAAGGGCTGCAACAGGAAGGAGCTGAACACAGCAGCTAGACCCAAGCCAGGCATAACTGGATAAACTCAAACTTAATAGAGCTGCACCCAAATTTCAGTAGGTGCTGAGGCTATAACTGCACCAAAGCTCTACACCAGAGGTCAGAGGTCAGTGCCATATGAAATGATAAAGACAAGGAGCAAAATGCAATCTCAGGCCTTGAGCCCACCCAGAACAAGTGCAGAGGACACTAGCTCAGCTGAAATGTAGGAATTAACAGCATCGTAAGTAAAGAAACAACAACAGAAAGATATAGAGAAACTCATAGCAGAATCAATTTCTGAAATAACAAAAGAAATCTCTGAATTCATAGCATCTGAAGTAAAGAATCAAATACAGAAACATATGGAGGAAACCCAATCTGAAAAACTCTGCAGTAAAATAATTAATAACTGCTTCTAAAGAAGATGGACAAAAAAATTATTTAGAGATCTAGTAGGACTTGAAAATCAGAATAATAGATTTATAGAAAAGATATGAATTAACTTTAAAAATCCAGAGATGAATTAGCTTAAACAATAAAAAGTCATCTATAAAAATGTCAAAGAGAAAATATAATTTCTGACACCATGGTATCATCCAAAAGAGTAACAAACATAATTATCAAATATTTACCTATCAAATTATCTCAGTTAGTCTTCCCTCATAGCTGGGACACACAATGAAGGAAGGAAAGGTTTATTAGCTCACAGTTACTGGAGGTTTCAGTCCACACTCAGCTGGCTGTAAAGCTGAGCAGTATGTGGCTGAAAGCAGCCTTTCATGACAGTGATAAAGAATAGAGAGCAAAATGAAGGAGTAGCAGCAACAACGGCCACAGAGAGCAAGTCTGTCTCACTTAAATTGCACTCAGGTTATCTATCCACCTCATGCTGGGTGTAGTAATAACACCCATAATCCCAGCAGCACTCACACCCATAATCCCAGTAGATCATGAGTCAATCATAAAGTCTGGAAGTCTGCCCCTTGACTGTATGAGGCTTTGGGGGTACAACTAGAAACAAAGCGTAACACAAATATACTGGAAACTTGTAAGCAATAGCTATTGAAATATTAAAGCATTACTAAGGGGAAAGCATACATGTTTGAATTAATGAAACAATGGTTAAGGTATTAAAAAATAAATGTACCTAATTTATTTAATAAAATAATTGTTTATTTAATAAAATCCTGATTGATGTGTCCTTGGGGAATGCCACCAAGGTGAGTGAAGGAGTGGGTGGAAATATTCTCAGAGTTGTTGAGAGCTTGTTGTCCTTGGATTACAGGATAAATTATACAACTGTACCCTTGTCAAAATACATGGGACTGTATATTGAAAAATAATTGTTGGAACCGAGATGATGGTATAGAAATGAATTCATATCTGTAAAGAAAAGTGAGAGATACAGCAACGTTGTGAAGTACAAGGACAGCAACCTTTACAAGCTGCTCCAAAGCTTGGTACCTCATTCATAAATGCAGATTCACTGCATTTCACAAATCTCTGCATCTGGATTAATTTCATTCTGAGAAGGCCTATTTCCTGAGAATGTTAGCTGTTTTTCTTAGAAGCCTGGGGACATTTAGATCCCACAGGGCATGGCCTGTCCTCTCTGCTCTGGGCAGCCCTTCCTTGTATGGCAGGAAGAATAACTTAGAAACAGTCTCTAGATCCTGAAGCCAGTGCGATGCCTAACATGCTTCAATTTGTGTGGGATCACACATAACTTCATTTACAATAAACGCCACTCATGGGCAGCTTACCTTGGTGTGCACTTGCCATGAACATTTGCTCTGCTGAAGGAAAGCTCATGTTTAAAACAGCAGGTTCAGGGATGGCCCAGATTCATACACTGGTGACCTGAGCCCATGCTGGACTGCACTAGTTGGCCTGCCCCTGGTGTAGGTGAGAACTTGGGCTCGGGGAAAGGCTGGCATCCCATCAGAACCACCTTCCACCACCCTGTCTCCTGCCCCCTATGAAGATGCCACCTTTCAAACAAGCGTAAAGAAATAAGGCAAGTGGTACTTTTCGTAAAAAATGGAAAATGAATGGCAACAGATAACAGTGTTGTACTTATCTTAAGAGCAAAGGGGAAAGAAAGTTTATATTCCTCCACACTCAGGTATCCCCATGGTAACATGAAAAATCCTTCCCATGTGGGACGCCACTTGTGCTATTAGGGCTCCCCAGGAAATGTTTGCCTATGGCAATCTAGGGTCAAAGGGAAATAGGTGCACATATACAATGCAATGGAATGTTTACTTTGGGAGCTTTTACTCTGACCAAATCGACTGTCTTATCTCTTTCTCTGTGATCTGTCTCTTTGTGGTAGATGGAGGAGGTGCTGGGAACCAGCTCCATAAAGATGATTACCATCTGGAAGGCTGGGGCCTACAGAGAAGCCCAAGGCTGGTGGGCTGGGGTTGCTCAGCTGCAGATGCTCATGGTGGTGGTAGAGTTCTCTCACTGCGCAAATCCTCCAGCCTGGAAAATGGAAGCAGGGGCTACAAGAACATGCAGAAATGTGGTTAGGATTGTGAAAAAATCTCTTAAAAGGTACACTGGAAAGAGATCTTTCATTTACCTAGCAAATGCCTACAATTCTGCTCAGTAGGAATTTCTGTGACAGTTATTTGAGAGTCTAAACAACTGGGCTATTTACAAATAAGTAGATTGTCTGAATTAATGTAGTTAGCATAAAAAGGTAAACAAATGCTATCTTTTACTTATCTAATACACCAGCCCTTGCTGCATTTATTTTTATAAACTGTAAGTGAACTGCAAAATATATATATTTTGCAGAAACAAGATTGGGATAGAGGCATTAAATGGATTGTGGCAATCCTAACTAACTCTTCTTAGAAATGTCTATCAGGCTATGACTGAAATAAGTACCAGAGCAAGACCAGGAAAAGGGGAGGAGAGGGGAACCCCAGGCTACCCTCTCTCACTCGGGCTTCCACGCACACTGACGCTCTTCCTTGGTGACTCTTTGTCTCCCACTTCTATGTGCAGCCCAGTGCATCAAGTTGTCTATGTAAAGAGAACCAGTTTATGACAACCCTGAGTCCAATGTTGTCCCTTTCCTACCTTCCTGGAGCTTGAAACAAGAAGGAGGTTGTGTTCACTAACCACAATTAGTGGTATAATTAAATTTAAAACAGTACAACAAGCTCAGAAAACAAGCACAGTCCCATTGAAAGACTTTTCTTAACAGGGTGCACGAAATAGAGAAGAAATTAAATTTGCATGCAGCAAGCAATCTTTGAACACGGCTACATGCAACCTTCAAAATGACCCTGTGCAACAAGAATTATTTCATTTTCTATGATGAGGAAATTGGGCTCAGAGCAGTGTGACGTCACAGGTCCTAAGGAAGGCACATGTAGCAGAAGCAGACTGTATGGGCTGAGAGACTTAAAGAACCATAGTCATGGTTCCAGCCAGTGTAGACAAAAAATACCTTTGAATGAGAGCGAGACCAAGAAAGAAAGTATCCAAGACTTGGAAGCAGCAGATGTGGAGTTGTGGATATTTCCCTTGTTAATTGAAATTTCTTAAAGTTGCACACACTTCTGCTCCCTAATCTTCCCACTAAAAGAGAGAAAATGACATTTGCCTCAGCAGATGCTGCACATCCGGCCGTGATGTACCTACTTTGTTTACTGCCTGAGACAAGGTTGTCCTTGGTAAGACATGAGATTGAGCTCTTGCTGCAAGGTCTTACCATCATATCAGGATGCATTTTAATCCATTTGTCATCCAATGGTACAGTAACTGGCTTATTTGAGTTTCCGGTGAGAAAAGCGTTCTGTGTTATATGTGCTCCACAATGAGCACGATAACACTGTTCCCAAAATTGTAAATGCAACAAAACTTCTTTAAGCCAACTTTATCAAAGAACACATAGGTGGTGAACCAAGTAAAAGGTATTTTCCATTCTCCTGGTATGAGTGCAGGGTCATCATCAGGCACTGTATTTCCACAGGGATCATTTATTGCCAACAACTCTGTCATGGCTGCATTCCTTGGCTCTGGGGATTGTGGCTTTTATCTTTTTTCTGAGGGTTCCATCTTCCTCTTTCTCCACCAGGCCAGTGTTACCACATCATAGGCTAACCCATCAGCAATGGCACATGTGAGAATTGCACTCTTAACAAAACCTAGTATAACAGGAAGTGCACCCACAACAGATTTCTGAGATCCACTAGGAAACTGGTGGAAAGGAAACAATCAGAGTCTACTGCTGAAGAATAAGATAATGTAGGTTTCTTAACACATATGTATGCTGAGAAGCACTTAATTTGTTCATACAAAAGCCGATTTTTTGGAAGTCTTTCACAATCAAGATCCAAGCAAACCCTCAAAAGAAGTCTTGTGATATTGGCAGTGTTGAATCCACAGTGTCTGTCTTCCAATGGATGATAAGAAATGTAGCTGTTGTGTCTCCTGGAAATTAAGCTGCCTGTGCTCTTTCTCCAGTCACTGAAGTGGGTTCTCCCCTTAACCTGAACTCTTCACCCTCTGCCTTGCCCGGTTCAACTTCAGCTTCAAAACTGGTCACAAGTTCACTTCCAGATACAAGAATTCTCTAAACCACTGGGAAATATGACTCACTTCACTGATGTTATTTCAGTGGCCCACAAGTATTCCTTTTGTTTAACTTATCACCTTTTACTGATGTGTGTTTATTTAAAAGTTTGTGTTGCATATAAACACTCCATGGTTGTTTTTAATGAAATAATGGATGAAGATGTGATAAGGAATCTTATGTAGAGGGAACCTTAGATATTGAAACTCAACACATGGAAAGAGACCTAAATTTCTGTATTTATTCAGTCACCACATCAAACCAGGAGTAAGCATCACTTGCAGACAAATCTTGAGATAAAAGAAGAAAAGGCTTTTCTATTCTATTCATAAAGCTAATGTAGAAAAGATTTCATTGTTATTTTTTGAGGCAGCATACTTACAATTTTTTTCCACTGGCTAATTTTTTTATAATGTAGATTGAATAATATTGTTAATATAATTACTTTTCAGAACAATGTTAGAAATGATTTTGTTCATTTTTAGAAAATAGTTCATCTAGCATTTAATCCCTTAACAAAGTAGGAAGCATGTCCGATATTAAGTAAATTAAGCAAAGTGAAGAAAGAGAGCAGACTTGAAATCTGCTTTTGTATTCTTGAGCCTGACCAGGAGCTGCGATCCACAAATCAAAGTTTAGACTGGCTGCTTCACCCAGGTTGTGCTCTGCTGAGTGCTGGGACTGAAATGCTTGGTTTTTCAGTGTTCACTGAACAGAACAGAGTATTTTCTTGCTGCTTTCTGCAGAAGACAACCTTAGAGGGTTAGGAGCTTCCAATGAACAAGGAGGGGCCTCCTTCAGCTTGGTTTTTCTCATAAATAAAATACTTTAGTGGATAAGGCAAGGAGATTCAGAGACTTGCAGTACTGACAAAGCAGCCATTACCTCTGGAGAGTAAGAGGCAAAGGAGAATTAGGAGAAGAGAGCACGTGAGTTCTTCATTCCCTATCCAGCAAGACTGAATGGCTGTCTCCATCATGGCAGCTGTCTCTACCGTGGCAGGGCTGCTCTCTAAGGTACCTACTTTAGGTAGGACAGAAATTGGTGTCTGGATGTGTCTAGTATTCATCTATACAGTATGTTTTTCTCTCTTGAAAGATACACTGAAATTCAACATTCAAAGTAGATGGATGTGATTGCCATTACACTCCTGTAATGCCAGCATTTTGGGTGGATGAGGCAAAAAGATCACACATTTGAACCCATCCCAGGCAATTTAGTGACTTAGTGAGACCCTGTTTCAAACTAAAATATAACAACAACAACAGTAGCAGCAGCAGCAGCAGCAATGAAAGAATAGAATCACTACGTGGCTCAATGTAAATGTTTTGGGTTCAATACCCAGTAATTAAAAAATGGATCGATGGAAGGAAAGATGGAAGAAAACAGGAAAGGAAAGGAAAAAGAAAGGGAAGGAAGAAAAGGAGTGAAACAGGTGCTCATATTAACAGCATAGAAATTTGAGTTGCTGGTTTCCTTAAAGTCATCCTATGTGAAAGAGATTCGGTAATTCACATTTTGAGGTGAGTGTTTCTAAAAGATGAATATATACCAGACTGTCTGGAGGGGCTGTTCCCAAACTACCCCCAAGATGTTTTGATCCAGTCACCTTGGCGCAAGTCTAAAATGTATTTTTCACTACTTCCTAGGGATGCTGAGGCACAGAGTCCACACCCACATTCTGTGAGCCAAGAGTAGACACAATCACAGGGATGATGACTGTCTCGTGTCCCAAACCCTTTCCCAGCAGAAAAAGTAGACACTTACAGATAAATGCCTCCATTGGAATTTTTCATGTAATCATATACAGCTATTGTTTTTGCCTCTGGGTTTAAGCGTTTCAAGGATTTCTCATGAAAAGTATCTGCTCTTGGATTGTTTGTGGGTTACAGAGCTACATGGCAAAGAAATTGTGAAAACACAGAAGACTAAATATTCCTTTATAAATGACTATTGTCATTTCTGCTTATGTATGAACTCTCAGATGTGATTTTCTGAGTGTCCTGCATGTACAAAGATTTCTCCTGGAGCTTCGACCATTTATCTCCATCAGCTCATGAAGTATATGGCAAGCTTTGCTTTTTTCTTTAAAAAAAAAAGTAGAAATTCGCAAGAGTTTCCCCATAATATTTTACCAACAATATTATAGCAGGCAGGTAATCTCAAGAAAGTATCTGTTCAAGTACATCTCACGGTTTTTCTTTTATAACTTTTTCTAGCATTTTCAGTGGGGGATTCCCCTTCAGTGATTTATTAATGTCTTCCTCTGAAGAAAAATGCATGCACTCTTAGAAGCTCTTTTCTGCTTTTGACTTCTTTTTTTTCTCCAGCTAACTTGGTCATGCTTTTAAAAATTGATATATTTTCTGAATAAAATGCATATTTGATTCTTGCTCAAATATAATTGGTGGGATAGTTTAAAGATCAATGATAGTTTCTCTTTTATCCATTGGGACTTTGGAAGACTTGAAGTTTGGGGAAAAAGCAGCTTTTTACAGATACATAATATATTGAACCCTTGAATTTCATTGTCTCTTATTAGGCTCAGAAAGTGGTTGAGTGTTGCTATCTCTGATTCTTCTACAGTAAAGGAAGGTAAAACATAAAGAGAGGAAGTGATAGTGATTTAATCAGTGTCACATGGTCAAACAAGACTACAGAAGAACTTGGTCTGGCCATGGTCAATTCCTAAAGTCCATATGTAATATGACAGAAAGGAGGGGGAGGAGAGCAGGAGAGAGAGAGAGCAGAAAAGAGAGAAGCACAGACATGGACAGACAGAAAAAGGGAGAGACAGAAAGCCAGACAGACCAAGAGAAACAAAGTTAGAGGGCAACAGAGACAGAGAGAGAGGAAGACAGAGAAAGAGTGACCAGTATACAAAGGAACTTAATATTTCAAGGTACTAAGTCATTTTTTATCTTGACCCAGGAAAGTTACTACAGCTTTTGCACTACAATTTCAGGATGCCTTTATCCTTAACTCAAAAGACACATGATGGTTCAGGTTTTCCAATCTCCTCAGTGACGTTGCAGCCTTTGAGGATATAGGAAAACCTGTACTGTCACACGCCTTTTGAGTTATGGACTATTGGACTATATTGGAATATTTTGCTGAATTCACACACCTACAGTATTTAAACAGCATGGAACACTCATCTCTGACAAGACTACACCAAAAAAGGGATACAAATGACCATTTTGTATCTGTATATTCAAAATAGTTAGGATAGATATACAGCTACATTCTCTTAATTCAATGAATAGAAATATTTGTACTAACAGTGTTTGTGGACAAGGTATCATGTCTGCATCTTGTACAATGAATAAACACTGAAACAATATACAATGCATTAATTATTGAAACTGTCCTACTAACTGGTTTTGAAACTGTCTCATTGCTATTTGTTTCTCGATAAAATTGTTATGAAAAAGACACGTGACAAAGAGCCATCCACATGGGCCAGCTGCTGCTCAGTGGTTCTGTAGGATCATCGGTTACCCAGGCTCAAAGATTTCCTCAGTGACTGAAGCTACACTTCTCACCACTCCTGTTAGTCTTACACACATCGTGTGCTACGGTGTCTCAAGGCTGCCTATCAAGTCTCATCACGTACGCACTGGGAGGTACAGATCAAATGGACTATGCGTTCCTTCTTTTATTGGCATTTAATACATTATATATGTGTGATAAAAAAGTACTATGAATGTAGCTGTCGAGCACAAGCCTACAGAAAGGCAGATCATAAAGGTACAATGTGTCCTTATGTGCCTTAGTCACCAAATCTGGCCCTGCATGACTTCTAAATCTTCCCCGAAGTCAAAATGCCCATGAAGGGGACACATTTTGAATTGATTTAGGATGCTGAGGCAGCCAGAATAGTATAACTAAAGACATTCAGGAAAGAGGGCTCCAGAGCTGCTGCAGAAGGTGGCAGCAAAAACAGGATAAGTTTGTTCAAAGGGGTTTTATCAGCAGGTGAGGAGCTACTTGAAAGAGGAAGTGAGTGACAAAGTGTCTTTGATTATAATATATATATATATATATATATATATATATATATATATATATATATATATATATATATATGTATGTATGTATTAATGCATTTGGTTGTTGCAGAGTCTCACTGCACAGGTCAGATTCACAGTTATCCTCTTGCTTTCAGGATCCCCAGTGCTGGGATTATCGGTGTGCACCACCATGCCTTGATCCTGGCCAGCTCTGGTGCCTGGGATCCAACTGCAGTCCCTGCACTTGCCTAAGCTTGCCTAGGCAGGCGCTTTAGTCCATTGAGCTATCTCGCTGGCCTCTATAATGTATTTTATAAATGTAAACATTCTAAGGTGCGTACATATCCCAAGGTATGCACTAAAGAATTTTTAAACAAGTAATTGAATTTGGTGTGCCAAATACTCTTACCTAGAAGGAGTCACTTCTACTCTAGTGATTCCAGCAATGTGTCTGAGTGATGTGCAAATGTTGTAGGTCACTCCGAAGCTTTCTGCCACTGTTTTCTTAGCATTTTGTATGATACACAGTAATAACAGCCATTTAGAAATTAATCATGGAATAAATGTCAAAATAAAGCATGTACCTTTTCATGTTTTAAAAGTTTATATTTTTCTTCTAAGAGGCTTGAAAGAACACAATTACAGTTTTAGGTTGTCGGTGAAATGAAAACCTAAATGAACTATCCAAAAAGAAGTACTAAACTCTTGCAAAACATATATATATATATATATATATATATATATATATATATTTATGTAAACAATAGAAAATATTGTCACTTGAATCAACAGTTGAAATTATATCAAGAATATTTTTCTATCTTCTCTTTATTTCTGTTCCTTAGAGTATTTAACATCAGAATCATAATGTTTAAGTAATTACTTATTCTAATTTCTTTCATCAATGTAAGATATTTATACCATTTTAACAGCATATCCTTAATTAACATATTAATAAAATGAATAATTTATAACTTCACTAAGAGATTTGAATCACTCCTCAAGTTCTTACTCATAAGAAGCTTATTTGTGATATTTCAAGGCATCAAATCAAGAGTGTTACTATCTATTCAATCAAGCAATAAAACAAGAGTCCTACTCTCTCTCTCTCTCTCTCTCTCTCTCTCTCTCTTTCTTTCTTTCTTTCTTTCTTTCTTTCTTTCTTTCTTTCTTTCTTTCTTTCTTTCTTGTGGTACTAGGGATCGAACTCATGCGCACTTATCCCAGTGATCTATCTCCCTGTCACCAAGTTATACATTTTCTTTCCTTTTCTTTCTTTCTTTTTTTTTTCCTTTTTAGGGAAAGTTCTACAGGATGTTCAGGGTCTTCCTACTAGATGGGACTTGTAGTGATACACCTGTTTACAGCCTGCCAAGATCTGGGATTACAGGCAGGGGCTACCACATCCAGTATCAACTGAGGTCTCAGCAAGCCTCAAGGGCAGGGCCAGCATGGCAGACCAGGGGATCAAACCCCTGGCCCCTGAGCTTGCTCTCAGGTGTTTTAATCCACGGAGCTATTTGGCTGTCCCACAAGTTGTACTTTTTTAGTGGGCCAATGATATTTAGAAATCACACCCAAGCCATTCTCTGATCTGAGATCCTATTCTGTCCTTTGTCCCTACTTGAAAGCAAAGCAAAAGTGAAAAGCAATTGTCCCAGATTACCCTCAGCACCCTGGTTCTGAGTGAGATAGGGAGGCTGCTGCTTGGTGCTGATGAAGAGGAGCCAGAGTCTTTCCAGGAAGCTGATTTGGGAACCGAGAAATGACACACTCACTTAGGTGAGACAGCGCACACCTTAATCCCAGCACTAGGGAGGGCTGAACCAGATGACAAGAAGCTCAGTTCCTTCCTGGGCAATCTCACAAGGTCCTGCTTCAAAACAGATTGGAAAAGGGCTGAAATACAGCTCATTGTGAGGGCCCTGTCCGCCAATTCCACTGTCAGAAATGGGGAAAAATAGTGAGGTGGAGATGAACACTGCTCAGTAGACATTTCTCCGTGTTGCCCTTAGTTTTGGTCTCTGAATTTAAGTAGTATCATTGTATGGGGGGACAGGAAGGCGAGCAGGGTTGGGGAGAGTGGGAGCTGCGAGGAGCAAGGGAAGTGAAAGAACAAGGTGATTACATCAGTTCACCACACTGAAAAAATTATTGCATCTGATAGACATATGCTAATTTAAAAGTGACAAGCATAAAAGGATCTCCTAACAACTCTGCATTTTTAATGGAAACTCTGCATCAAAGTGTTTTTTTAATGTGTACACTAAATTTCCAATAAAAGTGTATACACTAATTTTCTAATACGCAGTATGGGAGGGATTGTGTGGAGAACTTTGAAATAGGCAACACTGTTTAATTAGTCAGCAGGTTACAAAGATCTTTCCATGTGAGTCAGATGGCTTCCATGGGAGTACAAAGAGTGTGTGACAAGTAGACGTACAGTGAGTGTGTCACAAAAGGACACAAGTTGAATGAAGTACATTGATAAAAATTCAGTAGAACACACCCGGAGTTACAAATATGTGGATATAAACAGTGGACAGAGAGTGGTTACGAATGTTACTTATTACTTTTTGATTTCCCTTTTATTTATGGTTATTTAAAACTCCTCATTTTATGAGCAGGCCTCTAGGTAGTGCTTTTTGCCAGTTTGGAATATATTGCAATTGAAACAGAATCAGTATGACCCACAAAAACAGACTTTCCAAGCTTAATGGGCAGTGGAGGTTAGGTATTCGTCTCCTTTTTCCTTTCAGGAATCCTTACAAATACCCAGTGCATCTTTCTGTCCATCTTCACTTGGACTTCTCTCTCCACCTGTGAACACTTGGAGAATTAGTTCCAATTTATAGTCCTAGAATGATCATATGTGTGATGTGAGATGGGGTTTCTCAGGTGGGAAAGCCATGAGCATTTATGTGTGTTGAAAATAAGCTAATTTTAATTATGATAAATTGTAATTCTTTTGAAAGTTTTAATGAAAATTTTCCAAAAGCACACAGTATAATGTAGAATACATTCATTTTGAGCTTAACCAAGGGTCTACCTTTACTCAACATGCCCAAGCAATGGTGTTAACATAATAGCATGAGTTGATTTAAGCCAGGTTCTCAATTCTCACACATGTGATGAGCTCCTGTTCATCTTGATCCAGGTTTGAGTCCCAGTGTTGCCATTTAGAAATCACACCCAGATGACATTGCATGTTTAATTTTAGAATCAATGTCACTTAGAACCAACAAACTAAAGATGCCCCTTGGATAACTAGAGGTTGCAGTGGGACATTGAAATGGGCAAAGAGAAAAATGCATTCGCTCTGCAAGATTTTAGTGCTGGACATGTTTTTATTGTGTGCTAAATTTCTGAGCACGAAAAGATGATCTGAGTCACTGAAACTCGAACTTTTCATTTATGGTAGAGACAAGCAAAGTACAATTGAAATAAATTAATTAACCTAAGGGCCAACGCACAAAGTTAAATGTGTCTTCTGCTTAGGAAAAGAATAATTTATGATAGGAAAACTGGTTGATTTTGGCACTGCTCAACAGAATTACATCTGTTTAACATGTATTATGTTTGGTGACAGAATAGACAAGCTATGATATTCAGCAATTTCACCAAATGTGTGCGGCACAATAAATCATTAGCTCATACCAGCAAAGCTCCCGGAAGCCAGAAGGGAATGCAGCCAGATATGCATGCGCTTTCCTTAACCAGTATATTAGGAAAACAAATTTTATTATGCGACATATTTAATTTCTGTTCTGTAGCATAGAGTTGACCTTAATTTTATCCAGTATCAATGTGTACTTAGCATGGTGCCTCTATAGTTCATTTGGGGCAAAGAGTACACCTGAAACCTGTATTATAAAATTTAAGAGAAGAAATTAAAATGCGAATATCATTCTGACGAATTGTCTTCAGAGCCCTTTGCAGGATGAGCAGGATCTAGCCAGCTTTACATCATTTGGATCTTCCATTCCTGAGCCTGTGAAAAAAAAGTTATTACTGACATCTTGCTCACGGAAATCAGAAAAGTCCTCTTATGGATCCTTTGCTTGTCTTGTTCTGTCTGACTTACAGACATTTTTAGGTGTTGGTCACTCAAAGAAGAGAATTGCTGGAACCTGAAGATGTCTTCCTTGACTGAAGAAAGCATCTTCTCTAGGACCATCTTTTCCTTAAACTGCTTCTTCCACCTCTGTTGTTGTTGTTATTATTATTATTATTATTTTGGCAGAACCAGGGGTTGAACTTAGGCCCTTGCCAGGGAAGCACTTGTTCCACTGAGCCATCTCCCCTCCTGTTATTTTTTTGTTTGCTTGTTTAGTTTGTTGTCTTGTGTTGTGCTTTTGTTTTATTTTGAGACAGGGTCTTGCTATGCAGTTCAGGCTGCCCTTGAACTTATCTCATGGTCCAGGTGGGCCTCAAACTTTGGCTATCCTCCTGTGTCAGCCTCCTGAGTGCTGAGATTACAAGTGTGTACCACCACAGTTGGATCCACTGCCTCAGTTCTAAATGATGATGTTAATTCTTCTGCCTTTTGACCTGCTCGGGTCTCCCACTATCCTGTCTTCATTTCTTATGTCTCACCAAGGCCTTTACAATCAGGTGTCTATTAAATACACTTCTCAGGGTCCCAACCTAAGGGTTCTATTTATTTTTTATTATAAACACCATTGAAATTACAGATTTGTGAAATTCTATTCATGGATATAGATATAAACATATACATTTTATAGATAGAATTGTTCCCTAAATAAATTGTCCTTGTCCCAACTTGCAGAACCTTGGAGTGTGACTTATTTAGAAAAACTTTGTAAAGGAGACAGCAGATACTGATTCTAAGACAAAGTTGATTTGATCTCAAATGCAGGGTTGGTCCTGATTTCAGTGACCTGTGTCCTTCTGAGAAAGAGGATTGGGAGATGGGAGACACGGAAACAGCAAAAAGGAAAAAAGAAATAAAAAGACCATCTGAATATGGAGGTGGAGATTTCAGCAACTCCCTGTGAGCCAGTGAAATTCTGAAGCCACCAGAAGGTGGAAGTGACAAGGAAGCACTGTCCCCAGTGACTTTCAGGAGGAACACTACTTGGATATCACCTTACTCTCAGACTTCCAGCTCTGCAAGTGCATGAGAATGCACTTCTGTAGTTCTGAGTTATCTCATTAGTGGCCACTGGCTAATGGAAACCGTGGGAAGGGAACACACACTTGCACTAGTGTCTGCATCCCATCTGCGTCTGTGCAAACATGGCAAGTATCTTGGAGCTCTTATACTATGGTTGCTTGTGACCATGAGACAAGCACACAAAGAGATACCTGGCCCTGCATGTGTGCAAGCACCTGGGTGTGTGTTTGTCACAGAATTGCTGGAGCCAGAGGAGTGTGGCCCCCACACCTGCCAGCCTTGCTTAGGTGCTTTTGGCTGCCTCACAAGGTGACAGAAAGGGTACAGCAAGGTATGTGGCCAGAAAACTAGAGATTGAGGACCGACTCACTCTTCAGGTGGTAACCTAGGAGAACGCCAGTGATTATTCTGAGGCTTAGTCATCTTCCACTGGGTTCCACTTCTCAGAATCTATACCGCTCTCAAACACTGCCACTCTAGAGGCCACACTTTTGGCCCACAAACCTTTGAGAATCACACTCTAACATTCCCCAGACATGCACAGAATGAGAAATAAATATATTCCTTCCTTACTTTCTCATGTCCTATACTTCTCTGACTTCCATAAATATAGGCCAGGAATCTGGTGCAGGGCCTATCACAAAGAAATTCTGCAAATTCTATCCTTAGAAATGTTTGCATTGTACCTCACATAATCTGATAACAAAAGGCAGACTCTTCATATCATGCCTTATCAAAGTAAATTCATGCAAATGATTCTCAATTAGCCATACAAAGTCTACGAGTTTATGCTTCTCTATTACCACATCTGACATTTATTTTAATTCAGTGCAAGAATCAGTATTCTTTCCCTGGTGAGTTTGTAAGTATTGTAGGGCTTCTTCAGAAAAATGTCGTGGTGTACAATTTTGATGTAGACTATAATTTAGAGAGCATTGAAATGAAGTCTAACTTACAGAGAAAAGAAAACGAGCACTGATTTGTGCAGTGGTAAATAGCTCTGGCATTTTGTAGATACTACTGTTTACTTACAAGAAATAGACAGCCAATTCCAAGTAGAAAGAAAAAATGTGCAGAAAGAGAATTGAACAAGATAAATGCATTTACCTGAAAATAATGGTCACTTGGAATTTCTACTAAGCCTTCCAATCAAGCTTTGGGTGTCACTTATCTCCACAGCCAGATGGAAAAACCAACCTCAGAAGTCCCAGCAGGGCTCACATCTGCCAGAAGGTAAGCAGCACACATGGAGAGAAGTTAGGGCAGGGTAGCACAGGAGAGCGCCTGCCTGCAGGGTATGGAGTTAAGGGCTCAGTCTGTACCCAGAGCCCATTTCAGGGCAGGAGATCAAGACCAGCTAATGGGCCAGTTGTGCTACCAAAGTGCTGCTCAGCATAAATGAGAGCAACAATCATACAATGCTTCAGGTCAAAGATGGTCTGGAGGGCAATAAATCAGAGGCTTAAATTCAGAAGTTAGGACTCAAGCATTTAATGCAATATCCTGGTTTTACAAAAGCACTGACTCAGCGCCACCCACACAGATTCACTCTGACATTCTCCTGATTTCTGTGTCTCTCAGAATCAGGACCTCTGTAGTTTGCCTTCACACCTACATCTTTCTAGTGTCTCTACCTTAGACCAAGTCTAAGAGCCTGAGATGTTGCTTCCCAGTGCCCTCTGTGGGGAGGGAGTCTCCTTAAAACATCACTGTGGGTCCTCACCCACAAGCTTCATTGAATATGAAATCCTGTGTCAATTGGCTCTCCCCGCCCCCTGGTCAAAATGACCATGAAAGGGAGGACATCTAGTACAGGTGGGAGCGAGTATTGTGAGCGGGCTTAAGGGCAATGTGTATTTTGCTCAAGTACATTCTTTCGAATTTAAGTCATCACAGCAGTGTTTGATCACATCTCATTTATGAGGCCTTTGCTGATTTCAAGATCTTTCTACTTAATTTAGATTTGAAAGTATTGTACTTCAAACACTTTCTCCACTGTATTTACTTTCTTTCTGCTCTCCTTCCCTAGATAGTTCCTGCCAACGGAACTGGGCCGCATAGGGTCTTTGGTAACTGGCTCTTTTCACTTAGTGTGATGTTCCTGACACTCACTCATGATGAAGCTAGTGTGTGTCAGTCGGTCATGCCTTTTTCATGTTGAATAGTATTCCTCGGTGTGGGCTGAACCATATTTTGTTTACTGTCTCACTACTTGACAAACTTGTGTATGCTGGCCACTCAAAGGATGATGAATAATGCTGTCATGAGTACTTGTATACTTGTCTATTTGTGGGCATTTTTTTTACTCAGTAGATGCCTCAAGTAGACTTGCTGTGACATGCGTCGTGTTTCTTTTGAATTTAAGAGGCAGTTTCTAAGGTAACTGAACACTTTTGCATCCCATTAGAATCTTTCTGTTTCCAGCTCCTCCTTGCCAACACTTACTACTGCCTGTCTGTGCCAGTGGGACTTCCAAGGTAGATTCTCCTGATTTCAATTTACATTTTCCCAAAGCTAGTGATGTCAGTGACATTTTCCCATCATTTTTATATTTGTTGATAAGTGTTTACCAAGTCTCATGGCCATTTTTCACTTTGAGGACTTGTTTTATTTTATTGACTTGTAAGTCCTGCTGGAACATTCTACGTAGCAGATGCATGGAGTGGATTAGTGAGCAGGGATAATGTAAGGTTACTGAACTACAAATTTAGTAGCTTGAAAAACACGAATTTATTCCTTCATAATTCTGGAAGGTGGAAGGAAGGTCAGAACGATGGCTGTGCCACATTGACTTAACTTCACAGCTGGATCGTGCAACTTGAAATTGGATAGGACAAGTCCTTTAACTATGTCCTTCATTGTTTATGTGTGTGTGTGTTGCTGGTGTTGATCCCAGGACCTCTTCACTGAGCCATATCCCAGCTAGCTATTTGTTTGTTTATTCATTTATTTACTTATATTTTTATTTTAAAAAACAGTAAACAAATAATTTAAAAACTTAGAAACAACACTGTCTCAGTTACTCCTTTCTTGTTGCTGGGACAAATACCCGATACTCACAAAAGGTTTATTTAGTTCACAGTTGCTGGAGGTTTCAGTCCACACTCGGCTGTCTCCAAGGCAGAGCAGCACAAAGCAGAGAGCAACCTTTCATGGTGGTGGCAAAGAGCAAGAGCACAAAAAGAAGAGTAACAGCAGCTCAAGCAGCTGACTTCTCTTTCCTCCTCACATTCAAATGCAAATTACCTGCCCCAGGCAGGTGCAGCACCCACATCTACAATAAACAATATCAAATTTCAGAAGCTGCCCCAAGACTGCATGAGGCTTGGAGGGGGACACCTACACACAAACCATAACAAATACAGAATCTCAACAGAGTAGTTGTTCAGACTACCAGATACGAGTATCCAAAAGGGGTCAAAAAGTAAGCATTAACTTTTCCTTTCAACAAACCAAGCAAAACTATCATTCCAATTTTCTTGGCCAATGTATATATGTACTATTGTTTTGTAATTGTCTATTGGATTCCTCAGCCCTATTTCAATGCTCTAAATTTGTCTAGGTTTCAGGTCTCTCATGACTTAGAACCACTTTCTTGGGTTCTAGATAACAAACATGAATCAACAACTTCTTTTTTTTTCTTAATTTTACTGAGAAACAAATAGCAATGAGACAGTTTCAAAACAGGTTAGTAAGGGCCGGCGGTATAGCTCAGCGGACTAAGCGCTTGCTTAGGTAAGCGTAGGAACCAGTGTTCGATCCTTGGTTCCCTTAGCCGCGCCGGCCCCGCCTTCGGGTGCGCTGAGCCGGCAATGCAATCCGGGCGTGGTGGCGCGTGCCTGTCATCCCAGCACATGGGAGGCAAAAAGCAGGAAGATCACTATGAATGTGGGCTGCATGCATAGTGAGACCCTGCACCAAAAAAAAAAAAAAAAAAAAAAAAACAGGTTAGTAGGACAGTTACAATAATTAATACATTGCATATTGTTGTCTTTGTAGTTATTCATAGTACAAGATGCAGACATGCTAATGACCATTAGAACAAATCTTTCTTCTTATTGAACTAAGAGAAAGTAGCAGTATATCTATCCTAACTATTTTGTATATGCATATACAAAATGATCCTTCATTTATATCCCCTTTTTTGTTT
>PVKA01022956.1:7189-36422 GCA_004027165.1 Ctenomys sociabilis | reverse complement strand
TGGAGACTCCTCAAAAGAATAGGACTAGAAATCCCATTCAAGCCAGCTATCCCCCTACTGGGAATTTTCCCAAAGGATTTGGATACATTGTATCATAGAGATATATGTATACCTATGTTTATAGCAGCACAATGTGTGATAGCAAAATCTTGGAAACAACCAAGATGTCCATCACATGAGGAATGGTTGAAAAAGATGTAGTATTTCTATATAATGGGGTATTACTCAGCTATTAAGAATGATAAGTTTGAAGCATTTATACTGAAGTGGATGCCACTTGAACATATACTCATAAGTCAAATAAACCAGATGCACATGTGTAAATATCGTATAGTCTCCCTAGTATAACAAGCAAAAAGCAGAAATACAAAAGGAAATGTACAACAAGTAAAATCAATTGAGTCAGATAAGGCAAAGTGAGTAGCATATGCTGCAGGATACTAATCAGCTTTTCTTCTGGATGGTTAACAACCTAAGATCACAAGTCACAGTTGGAGAAATAGAAGAGCCACAAGGCCAGCCAACATTTTGGACCTAGCCTTTCAAGGCCAGCGAAGACTCAGGACATAGGAGAACCTGTACTGCAATATCATGAGACTCAGGTGAGCTCCAAATTTTCTGAGCAAGGAGATTGTGCAGCCACAGAGGAAGGAGATTGAAGTTCTATAGTGTGCCTGGGGAGAGTCACATGAAGAGAAAACTTTCTCTCAGGCTCTCACAGAGAGCAATCTGGTCAAGCATTGGCCGTGACTCATCTACATGGATGACACAGACAAAGGAACTACAGAATAATGTACAGGACTACAAGATAAACCCTGAGAAGACTTCAATGACCACATGGGGAATATAAAGTTCATGTGTTGGTATATAAGTTTGGATATACCTAGGTCTTAACCATCCAGCAGAAATGTATAAAAGTATAAAAATGAAGTATACATCTTGAGCCCATAATATTAAGCTGAGCTGTAAATGGATATGGTCGACAATTTCTTTGAATATCTCTCTATGGTTGCAGAATGCTGGACTGTGTTGGACTGTGGTGTCTAGTTCAAGCACCTAAGGTAGTTGAATGTCAATGGAGTGCCCATTTTTGACAGGTGTAGACAAAGGAAGGATTGTAAAAAGGAAAAATCATGATGTGTGTGTATAGACATTACAGTTGGGATAGATAACGCTGTGCTTCTACATAATTCTATGAGAGGCAAGATCTGCACTAATGGTTATTGGACAGGATATTATGTTGGCTTTTAGTGCTATGGTCATCCACTAGGTTTATAATTATTGAATCTTTGATATAATTCAGCTATAAAGAAACCTGTAAATATGATATCATGTATGCATCTTGTACAATACCAAAACGTTATGAAAACAGTTTGCAATGTATTAATTCATCGACTCTGCATGGTTAAGGTGTTTTGAAACTGTCTGATTGACATTTGTATTTCAATAAAATGAAAATAAATGGAAAAAAATTAAAACAATAAATAAATGTCATATTTTTCTTTTAAATAAGCAGTATTGTTCTGCTTTGAACTTGCGGTCTCTCTTCACTTTTCAGAAAATGGTGTTTTTCTTATGCAGTTGAAGCTTGGTGTCAAAACGACACAAAGACGAAAACAAGTTAGTTCTAAAGGACAATTCTCCTCTTGAAGACCTTAAAGTGGTTATAAACCTGTCCAAAGAAGCTTGTGATGAAGGCTTGTGAGCACCGTAACATCCAGGAAGGAAGATCAGAGAATCGTCAGTCCACTACAAACGTAACAAGTTGAGTTAACATAGAAACAGAAGTTTCTTTAATTTCCATGCTGTACTTCTGTAAGGTCCAAAAATCCTCTTAGCCTTAAATATTAATTATGTTACTAATATTTATCTTATTCAAAGCAAGCGTAGCACTTCGTGACGTGCAGTATGTGCTGTGTGCCGCAGGAGGCGCAGAGTGGAGATCGTGGCTCAGCAGACCCCCTTAAAGAAAAAGCTTGGATTTCTTGCATCTGCTGCCGCCTCTTGGTACCCAAGGCAGTACCTGCCCCATAGTAAAAGTGACAAAAGATGTTTCCTTAATAAATTGGTTAATCAGTGCTGCCTCATAATTATAACATATATTTGATACCTGCTCTAATGATTACAGACATCAAATCCAACTCATGTCAGGAAATACAAATACTGCGAAAGGGTAGTGAAAACATTTACATATCCTTTGCTTCTTCTTATCACATTTCTGAAAATCGTGGGAGCAAAGTCCAGTACTAGATTTAAACAAGTGGAGAGAGAGCCCTATACTTTTCCATCATGAAAAGAGCAGATGATATACACTAATTTCTGAGAGAAAAGTCTGAATTTTTTAGGCTGTATATTTAACAGAAATTTGATTTCCATCAATAGAATAAAAGCATCACATAAATTGGCTTATTTTATTCTCAAATAAAATAAGCAATCAAGGTAGAGAGACTTGCATGAAGCCACATTTATGGTTTAGTATTTTGAGCTATTAAAGAAAAAATATCTTTGTCAAAGAACTTTGTTCATCCCATCTAGAAATCCAATCATGTTTTGAATGATTTTAAGGCAAGTCTTGAAATTAGGGGCAGCGAAGTCTCCGCACTGTAAATACAAATGGATGGAGACACAAATTCCCTTGAAGGAAGCCAGTTCCTGGTCGGCACTTGGTATGTTCCCAGTGTTCCCATCTAAGAATGCCTACTTTGTAAGGGTACTGTGGGCTTAAAGGAATATTGCCATCTTTAAAATGGTGTCAGGACTGTTTGCCAGGGGTATCTGCCTCATGAAGACAAAGCTCAGTGTTCTACGCACAGATAGTCACCTGGGATAGTTGGCAGCATGTCTGCTTTGGCTACTTTGATGAGTGTCCTAATGAGCCACCTCCTTCTCTAGCTGCACAGTGTCAGCTGCCCTGTGCCAGCAGTTCTGAATGATCCTCCTCCAGTAGCACAGAAAAGAGAAATCGCAAAAAGGGTTTAAACCCTCCTTTTTAGCGTGACAACAATATGAATTTCTTTACTCCACAAAAACAAAAAAAAACTTGTTTACATTAGGGAAAACAATTTGCTTTCTTCTTTTTCTTTTCTCTCTTTTACATTTTGCAAGGAGATTGGAAAGCAATGAAGATAAAGAAGAATCCACTCAAATGTACTTGATGAGCAAGTTTGTGAATGCTTCGAGGGAAGAGAAGGATGCATTTGACAGTGTGAACTGGTTAATTGAGACCAATCCTTGAATTACAGATGTGGCTCAAAACAGAGCAAAAGCAATTTACCTCTTACAACTAAAATCAATCAGGATACCTTGGTGAATCTTTCTCAGATCCTAAGTAAAATTGGGTTAGTCTCCTATACTTTGTGGGGTTTTGTTTTTGCTATTTTTTTTTTTTTGAGGGGGAAGGGTCCACAGGGTGTTCAGGGTCTCACTACTAGAATTGTCTCATAGTGATCCACCGTCTACAGCTGTCCAAGAGCTGGGATTACAGGCACATGCTACTACACCCAATCTCAACCACTGTCTCAGCAGGGATTGAAACCCTGGCCCCTGTGCCTGCTTGTAGGTGCTTTAATCCACTGAGCTATTTGGCCAGCCCTTGTCTTCTATACTTTGACCTTTATATTTTGCAGTAGACTCCCAAGATATTGAAAAAATATTACTGAGGGTTTCCACTTACATTTATCTCCGATTTCCTAAGAATGTTGTCTTGCAGAACTAAAATATTTGATCAACACAGGAAAACTTTCTATGAGCCTCTTATTTTCTGAAGTAGACCAGTTCAAGAATCATTAGCATTACATTTCTTGAATACTTACCATCTGTCAGAGAGTATATTAAGCATTTAAATTCTTCAATTTAATCTCATACAGTTGATGCTAATATCATTAAGCACATCTATAAATGATGAAACTGAGGCACAGAGACAACAAGCTGAGTACCATGACTGAGACAACATTTAGCACATTTCCAGGCCAGGCTTATTCATGCAGCTTTCTCCTGGCTACAGCACTGCACTCAAATCATGAATCACTTCCAACAATTCTTTCCATTTCTGGAAGAGTTAGGCATATTGACTACCTCTCATTAAGAATTAAACTGCTTGCAAATTGCTTGCATTCTTTTAAAACCTATTTCAAAGCAACTCTCTTGAGGAAGGTGGGGAAGTGAAATGGAATAGAGAAATGATCATGTTTAACAAGCTGAGTAGAAGGTCAAGAGTGTCGAGCCGGAGGAGGAACGGGGTTGGTTTTGCTTTGGCACATACCGGTGGGGTCCAGAGAAGTGGTAGGAGGTAGGTCGTGAAAGGATGATATGAAATGTTTTCAGATACTTCCCCAAGCACTTTCTGAGTCCAACAAATATGCAAATTTCTTCCCTGTGTGTTCTCTTTCTTCAATTCCTTCTAATCCTTGCCAACCCAAGACATTCTATCTGCACATTAGTCATTCATTCCTGATTTTGTGGATTAATTTTATCTCTTGGTAGTCCGGTCTGATATAACATAAGCAGTTATTTATTTATTTTGAGACAGTGGTTTGCTGTGTATTTCAGGTTAGCTTTGAACTTGCTGTGTAGCCCAAGCTGGCCTTAAACTCCCAAAGATTTTCCTGTATCAGCCTCCTGAGTGCTGGGATTATGAGCACACACCACAACACAGGGCTGTAACACAGGTTTTAGAACGGTACCCTGTGGTTAGATTGAAGACCTCTTGTCACTTATATATCTTGTCCACAAAGCAGTTCGTGATGATCACTATGGTGTACATCAAAAGAAAAACTCCACCTTTCACCCAGTCTTGGAAAATGTCTTTATTTTTATTCACATTAATGAAAGGCTAGTCTGCACCCAACACTTTAAAATGCCTTTACTAAAGTGAATAACCTCTGAGAGTTTACAAAGCTGGTATGGAATTTATAGAACAAAGCTGCAAAGAGAGACTGGCCTGCTCTAATGAAGACATCACTTGTCAAATTACCCAACAGCAACACCATAGTATTGCTTATGCTGCTTAATAGAATGTTCTCTGTCTTGAGGGTGCTAAGACTATCCAGATGCCTTATTTTCTTCTAATTGCTTTTCTGCCACTAACTTCTTAGCAGTCCTCTCCCTCCCTTCTCTTCTCTCCCTCCCTTCATTTTCCTCCCTCCTTCCTTTCCTCTCTGTACTTTTTCACTGCTTTCTGGTCAGCCTGTCCATCTGACTCAGAACACAAAAAATATCTATATTCTGATGATCCTTAAAAACCAGAAGAAATGTGCATATCTGAACCTTCTTGAAAAATTTATAAGCTCTGTCAGTTTCTCCTTCTCCTTTCTTTGTGTTCTGTGATATTCAGCACTTTCTGCAAAGAATGTCATGAAAAAAAATAAGAAGATCAAAGGAGGTGCTTATCTCCAGTGACATGTCCAAACAGGCACTCTGGCCCTGTCTAATATGCTCAACTAATTTGCTCCCAAGCCCAGGCCCAGAAGAAAAGCATCTTGAGGAAGTTTTCTTCCTTGGGTCTGGCCATCTGCTAATGCAGGCCTGTGCCAGTAATTTACAAGTAATGGTTTACATCTGTGAACCCTGGCTTCTGAGCTGTTTTGGTCATTTAGTAATTACAACAGTTTCATTAACATTTAAAGGGAACGGTCTGCTCAATATCAATTAGGGACTATGTGCAACTGTGTAGCTCCACTTTCATATTTGCATTTGACATTTAATATTCTGCACACATAAATTCGTGGCCTTGGAAATGCATTGCCACAGAAGGTCAAAATTAATCCAGAGCCCATTTCTACCTAGCTCCACTAAGCTTTAGGAAATATTTCTGCACAGTACAGAAACATAAAAGGATATTTTGGGGGCATTTTTACACATTTAAACATTTAAGTACTTTTTTTTAACAACTAAAGTTAAGGTTAAAGAGTCCTTTTCCATTCTTCTTATATCTCCTGTATTCTGAGGAAACTCCAAACTTATCTGATTCAGATTTGCATAGTATTAAGTACATAGATGACATTTATTACTTGCAAATATTACAGAACTGCAATGATATTTAACTTTAATATTTGAGGGTACTGGGGGTGTGGTGGATTTCCACATTTAATAAATAAAACTAGACTCTGAATAAAACTCTGCAATCATTAAATTCAGAAATAGGTCTTGATATCTAATTAAAATGTTCAGAAAGGAGGGGAGGTATTTCAGGGGAAATAAAAGCCCAGTGATAATTTCAATTTTATGTGACTGAGAATGGTTCAAGGATTTGGTCCCTGCTGGTAAGTAATTTTAGTAGGGCACACAGTGAGAAAGATGGAGTGAATATTGAGTGAGTTAAAGGATTTTCTAGGAGGAAAATGTCAGAAACTCTCATCAAGAGAGACAGTAGTGGTTTGAGATTACCAAGGGCATATTATAGAAGATGTCACTAAAAATGGTTTGAATGACAGAGGTTAAAAACAGTTCAAGCTGAAGAATGGGGCTTCCTTACTCTTGATTCTCAAATTTTTTTCACTGCAGTGGGAGGTGAATTGCGTAGCATGTCCGTTATTCTAAGGGTCAGAGGTAGGGAAGAACACACTGAGGGAAGAGTGATGAGTAGAATGTTGAGACTCCTCTGGGTAAGTGTAATCGTCAGATTCCATGCATATGTGAAACCTTGCCTTGCATGATGTGGTGGGATCTGCACCTTGAGACGCCTGAGGCTTTCATTTGTGTGACTTTTAAAACTATTCCCATTCCTCTGCTATTCAAGGAGCTAAAGTGATTTTAGATACACAGGTAAAGCGAAAATCAGAAAAAAAGATCTGTCTGCTGATATAAATCAGCCATCAACTCAGCAGGAGAGAGATTTATCTCAGGCTCACTGAGGTTAGTACATGGTTGGCTTGGTTGAAGGACACAATACTATTGGGTAAGGGTCTCAGAGAGAAACACTGTTCACTCTGCAGCAGCCAAGAAGAGAGAAGAAAGGCCTGAGAAGTAAGAACACACTCTCAAGTCAGACTCCCATTGACTTCCTTCAGTCAGGGTTCATATAATATTCAGTACTGAAGCAATCAGTGGGTAGACTCCCTGAGGAGAACAGCACCACCACAATCCAGTGACCTCCAAACACATGAGGACTTCAGGGGCTATTTTATATGTAAACTATAGCAATGTCCTTGGGCCTTGATGTTTGGAAACACACATACATGCACACATACACACCAATATCAGTAAGGCTTATCACATAAGCAAGTAGGAAAAGACAACCAGAACATGTGGAAACTGCTGATCATTTTCATTGTCTAATAGTTCTAGCCTATAATGCATGTAATCTACTAAAATAAAACAAATTTGTTGAATAAAGCAAATCACTCATTTTAATATCCATAAATGGCATCATATGTCATTTGTGTCCTCTGGAACTTAAAATGGCTTCCTACTGCTTATTAAACCAATCTAGAAGGCTTTTTCTGTCTCATCAAGTATACTTTAATCTTCTGCATAGTATTATGTGTAGCTGGCATGTAAGTTTATAACTTCTCAAAGTAGCAGCTTAAGGAAGGAAGGTTCAATATCTATTATAATCCTCTTTGTAGTTCCAAACTGGAGCCTAGGAAATTAAAAGTTTCTCTCAAAGTGTGATCAAGTGGGCAAAAAAAAAAGACTTCTGTTCAAAGAAATCACCAAACACAATTATGTTGAGAAGATCCAGTTTTCAAGATGAGAACTCAGAAGTCTGACTTTGGTTCTGAGCAATGGCACAGGGTAATGCACAGCCATGGATAAAGGAACTGGAGACACATGTTGCTAGACAAACATGAAGCGGGGACTTAGAGGCAGCTGTCATCACATGCCAGGCTATTCTGCTACCTCAGGTAACATCTTTCTTGGGACTGTGAGCATTTGAACATTCATCAAGTGGCTGGAGCCATGACTAAAATATACAGGAAAAGGTATTTCCAAAGAGAAGGGCATAAGAGATTTTTAAAAACAGGCAGATAATCAAAATCAGATAATCAAATCTGCCTAGATGCCTGGCCACCAGCAGTCTGGTCCTCCTATCTTCAAGAATGACAGCACAAGAGCTGGGGAGAAAGCTGAGCAGTCTATGTGCTTGCCTGTTAAGTGAACGGACACAGAGATGATCCCCAGAATTGTAAGCTGTGCTGACCTCAGAGCCTGGGTCATGGCAGGTAAATTCCAATAATCCCACTGCTGGGGAGGCTGAGATAGGAGGATCACTATGAGTCTAAGATGCATAGCGAGGCCTTGTACAAAATAAATAAATGATTAAAGAAAAAGAATGTCAGCACAGGTAAGAGGTCATGGCTGTGGGGTAGTTTGTGAGTAAGACATGCTATATTGGTTAGTAACTATCTAATTCTGAAGCTTGAATTCTAAATAACAAATGCTTTGCTATTGCAAGAAACTTGAGAAGAAACTAAGAAATAATCAAGGGCTCAGTAATGTGAAGATGGAAAGAGAGGAAAGATGAAGATTGAGTCAGTGAAGGGACTGCCGAGTTTATGAGTCATGACTCAGAAGTTTCCTCTGTCACACAGCATGGACCCTCATTCTGTGTAGTAGTGTCCTACCTAGGGATATTTTTGGCCATGCTGATGGAAGATTCCATGTGATTTTAATCACTGCATGGATGATTATATTGTAGTCTTAATCACAATAAATGAAAAATATTTAAAAATTTAAAATTATCATATCTGTGTAATGTTGAATATTTTTTATATTTTATTTTTCACTTATATTGCACTAATCATCATAGCTGCTGTCAGGCCATATATAGGTATAAATCTCAATTGTGTAACACACTCCTCTTCAGGTCCTTTGTATAAATGATCACTGAGGAACTGGACTCTGGCCTCACACTGATCCTTCAAGAAAGCCACCAGTAACTGACCTGAATCATCTAAGGGAATGGCCAATGATGGATCCTTATTGACAATACCCCCTACACAGGTAAGATGGGAAATCACATTTGGCTCCATGGCTGAAGTAAACTCTGATTCTATTTCCTCAGAACTCCAGAACTATGGACTCCCCTTAAAATTTTCACCCACAGTGTGGGTTATGCACAGGGTCACTTATTCATGCTTATCTCCTAACCTAATAGGATGTTTTAATTTTCTCACTGCTTCCTTTAGGTAAATGTTCTGGAGATCACATAACGTTTTATTTAAAACTCTAGTGTCACTGCTCTGATAGTAGAATGAGGCATTGAAAGATGTATCCTTCATAAGAAAAGTATTGTGTTTTAAATTCCCAGCCTGTTTTGTCAACATTTTCTTTTCTAGATGTATAAAACAGATGCTTCAAACTCAGAATTTGAAGAATTACATCTGTAGTATTGAATAGCTACCAAAATTTTGAACTATAGCTGAGGAAATATCAAGAAAAACTTTAAAGCATGCCTTTCTCAGATCTTCAGAAACCACACAGATAAATCATTGTCCCAGAATGGTAATAAGATATTTAAGAAGTCTTCTGACTTAATAATTATGGAGGGTTATTTGCCTAAGAAAGTTGGTCCACAGAAAAAGAGTGGGAATTCTATTCTTTCAATAGACTTATTCATAAATTTAAATTTTACAATCCTTCATGAGCATTAAAAGTACAAAATCAGTCTACTTTGGGGAGAAAACTGTAAAAGTCAAATGACATACACTAACTTGTATATTCCAAACTAAAAATCCAATGTAAAGCACTGGTGGTTTTATTCTCCTTGTTAATGATTCTTGCTGTCAGGAGGTGAGACCAACAACTATTTAATATAATAGGGATGGTAAAAGTACAGTAATTTGGAAGAGCTTTATAGATATGCTTATTACCTGGAAGACTCCATTTTAATTAACATTCACTTCAGAGTAAAATTGTCTGAAAGACCAGTCAAAGGCCTTGTTTAACCTCTTTTGAAAACAAAAATGTCCATTCACAGACTCAAAGGGAAGCAAATTTTTCACTATATTTTGTGAATTAACATCTTCCTATTTAATAGACATTTGATTTGGCTATAAATTCTGATCAAAGAAACTTTTGGAAATTCAGCACTAATGTTACAACTATCTATGTTACTTTTTATAACCTCATCTTCTACGTATATTGGGTTTATTGAACTTTTGTGGTTTTTTCTTTTCACTTCAGAAATAATATCAGATTTCCGTGAAGGTAGTGGAGTGCAAATCCCCCAAATCTGTAAATAATATACATCAAAATTAAGTCTGTGTGAAGTTACTGCTTCCGAACTTTGAATTCCACTAAAAGCTTTCGAAATCAGAATGCTCCAGACGAGGTCTTATACATTGTGGATAACTGGTCAACTTCATATATTGCCTCAGTAGCAGCAAACCTCCTCATTCCTGAGGCAGGCTATTGCGCATGACTTCCTGGAGCCTGATCTTGACCATAGTGTGTGAGAGCAAGACTAAGATCAAGAAACCCTCCCTGTCTTCTGGATATCATACATCCTGGTTACTTGTCCATTGTTGAGGCAGAATACACAGCCCTGGCCATGTTAAGGATGTGGGCTTTACTTGGGCTCCAGTTGCAGAGGGTTCAGTCCAGAGTTGCCTGGCTCCGAGTCCTCAATGTCCTCCTGGTGGAAGGAAAGAGTAAGAATGTTGCTTAACTTCTGCACTGAGTATTAATTTGGCTATGTCAACTTGACTTGAGTAAGAGCCACTTAGCAGATGAGGAAAGCACTGTAGATAACTGGCCTATGGGCTACAAACTGAGGAGGGGAAGTCCATCCAGGATGAGTATAGCACCTACAAAGTAGACACAACCAAAAAGAGGGGGAGGGATGAGGGAGCAAGCATTTCCTACTTTTCTTCAGAGTAGTTTCTATATTCATGATTGCCTTTGGCCATTTTTCTGTAGTTCCTTGAGGCTTCTAGTACAGTTTCTTCTTCAGCTTTCAACACAGACCCTTTGGATTTCCAACCCAGACTCATACCGGTGAATCTGCAGTATTGCAGACAGCCATTTTGGGAGACTTCCATTATATCAAGAGAACCATTGAGATTCCTCTCTTTCTGGTCCTTCATAATAAACCCATTATATATATAAAATCAGTTCCTCTATTAAATCCTAATTAATATTCCATGGCATCCAGAAAGCCAAGTAGGGAATCTTGCAACAAAAATATTCTCTTCCAGGTCCTATCCCCAATAACCCTTCTCTTTCTACAATGTCTCACCATCTATGAGCTCTGAGATCATTAATATATTAATCCACTGATAAATAGAAGGTCCTAATGATCCAATCAGTTTACAGAAGTCCTGCCTATGAGCACATGAGAGCTTTCAGCAACACTTTAGATCTAATTTTATTCATTTATTTGTTCATTTCCTTAATTTATTTATTTTTGGTACCAGAGATTAAACTCAGGACCTTGTGCTTTCCAGGTAAGTGCTCACAATACTGAGCTATCTCCCCAGTCCCCAAAATCTAATTTTAATGTGAGAGGTCTGTGCTCTGCTAATTGATTATTGGTTATAAGAGGAGGGTTTCAGAGAAAGAGCAAGTAGGCCCTGCATTGCCAGTCTTTACATTGGAGTTCTTATACAACTGTGGTGTATTAATTAATGCCCAGCCTGTAACACACAGCTGAACTGAATCATTGTGATTTTGGGTGTGGAAGAACCACCTGAGGACTGCTGCAAACAGCATAAAAGGAGAACTGGAGGGGAAGATGGTATGCTGTTGATTCTCCTGGACAAGCTTTCCATGCTGGGTTCCTGACATGAATTCAGTTGTTCTCATAATTGGAGGAGTTTGGGTCCTCATTATTGCTCAGGATAGTTTTAGTTCTTTCACGAGGAGCCCTAGTCCTTACCTTGAAAGTCCCTTAACAGATCATTAAGCCTGATAGCACAGATCATTCATCCCAGTGGTACAATTGTTTTTTCATCCACCACTGACCTTTGGGTCATCCTAGTTGATTCAAGACTTGCATGAGACATTGTTGGGTAGTTCTCAGCCTCCAGCTAGATTCATCAAAGATCTCCAGTTGGGCCTACACAGGACTTTTCGATATGATCAGGCCCTCTGTTTTATTCTTTGGATCACTCTTATATGGGAAGATATCTTGCATCATTCTGCATTTGAATTTTTGGATAAATATTATAAAATCATTTTATACATTGTATGTCCTGTATTAAATGTGTTTCCTTCTAGACACTGACTACAACAACATCAAAGATTAAGATATTCAGAAGCAACAACATATACAAGGAACATTAGAGAGCAACTACATGTCCTCAGGGAAAATTAAGGCTCAGAAAAGTATATAAGTATATGTATCAAGCTGATGCTTCTTCGAGAGACAACTCATAATGATATAAGAAAGAAGAGCTACTAAAAAAACCAAATCTACAGATATTTTTATAATATTAAATTTAAATATCTATTTCCCAAGAAATTACAAAGAAAAAAATGCAAAAAGAATGACTTCTTTAATGCAAAATGAAGTGTCCCAGAAAAAGGCTTAATAACAGATCTACTAGACAAAGACTTTAAAATAATGGTCTTAATGATGCCCAATAAAGGAAACGTGTGGAGATATTCAGAGAGGATAATATTAATAAAATGTGAGATAGAAACTGAAGAAAATTTCTGTAATTGAAGAGTGCATATCTAACCTGGCAGAGAAAAATGATGTGTGAAATTGGGGACAAGATCATATACATTATTGAGAATGAAGAACAGAAAGGGTTCTGTTCTTCATTTTTTCATAACATCACATTTAAATATCTAGTTCTGGGGAAAACTAAATAAAGCCTAAAGACCTACAGGTTATAACCAAATGGTCCAACATAAGCAGAATGTCAGTCTTATCAGAAAAAATGAAAGATAAAAGAAAAAGGAGAATAAAGCTATACTGTCCAAAACCTTCCCAGATGTATGACAGATATGAGAGATATTAATATAAATATTTAATATGTTCAATGAATTACAAATAAGATGAAAAACAAAAACGGTCTCACACATCAGGACATATTCTAGTCAAACTATTAAAAGACAAATGCAAAGGCAGCATTTGGGAAACATCAAGAGAGAAATAAGCAGAGTGTCTTTGTGGCACACGCTTGTAATCCCAGCACTCGGGAGGCTGAGGCAGGAGGACTGTTGTGAGTTCGAGACCAGCCTGAGCTACAAAGTGAGCTTAAAGCCAGCCTGAACTGCATAGCAAGACCCTGTCTCAAAAAAGACAAAAAAAAAAAGAGAGAGAGAGAAATAATTTGTCATAAGAAATTGTCAAAAAAAATTACTATATCTTCCTTCAGAAACTGTGGAAGCCAGAAGGCTGAGGGTAAGCATGTTCAAAGTGCTTAAAACATACAAAACTTTAACCAACCATCATGCTTTTAGCAAAATTCTTCAAAGCAAGGTAGAAATTAAGTCATTTCCAAATGAGTGAAGTAGAGAAATAGCACAAGAATGCTTAACAAGGAATCCACAAAGGAGTCCTACTGGTTGAAGTGAAAGGGCATCAGACAGCAAGAACAGAAAGAATAAGTGAAGCTGTATGAAGAAATAAAGACATTGGTAATATCTTCATTAAATGCTTTTTGCATTATTATCTTCATAATTTCTTAGGAACTAGATATTTAAATGTGATGTTATGAAAATATCTGCAGATAAGATTTGTTATTTCTTTAATAACTTTTCTTATATTGCTGTGAGTTGTCTCTCTGAGAACTCATAAGAGCATGCACAATAATAAAGTTATCACTATGCAATAATAACTTATAATCCAACTTGTTAAAATCCTGTTTTAAGTGGTTGATAATAAATAGTTTAAAAGTTACTATTTTGAACCGGGGAGATAGCTCAGTAGAATAAGCGCTTGTCTGGCAATTAATTGAAGGGTCTTGAGTTCAATTCCCAGTACTGCAAAAAACAAAACAAAACAAAGAAAAAAACAAGAAGGAGTTTAAAAGTTACTACTTTTTAAACTTTGTTTTGTAACTTGACAGTTTTCTACATAATTAAAGAGATAAATATATTTAAATTATTAATTTATGATTTTGAGCAGCTTTGGTTACTATTCTCTTTTGGCTGAGACAAAATACTCACCATTCAAAATTAAAGCAAGGTTTATTTAGCTCACAGTTAGTGGAGGTTTTGGTCCGGAGTCAGTTGGCTCTAGGGCAGGATGGCATAAAGTAAGCCACTGGTCCTCCCTTGTGTTGCATGCTGGTTATCTGCCCATACCATCTCTCTGCCCTCCTCTTCCACACACTTATGGTGTTTATGAAGTGTTTACTCAGCCCCCTGCTGAGTAACTTAGTTAAGCCTCTAGACTTCTCAGTTCTCAGAGTGACACAATGAACAGCAGCATAACAGAGGTAAGGGCATGCTATCTACACTAGGATGATAGGATGTAGAACTGCTTAATTATGTAGTTTGGCTTCCAGACTTCTCAACTTGACACAAAATAGCAACCATTACAAACCCAAAATAGGTAATGATGTAACTGTGTGATAATATCTAAAAAAATATAGAGGAAACTTTTAAAGGAGCTTTGAACAAATTAGTTTGTATTCAAATAAGAAGTTTATAACTTTGTTAGGTTAAATGTAATTCCCATTGGCACAAAGAAGAAAATATTAATAATATACACAAAAGGAAATAAGAATATTAAATATTTTCCTACAAATACTTAGGTAAATATGAAGATACTAGACCAGGAAATAAGGGAAAAGAATTATAAGGTATATGAAAAAGAAGTAGAAAATCATCAATTACAATTCTTTTTATCATTTTGCAGTTCCTTTAAATGTAAATTGGTCAAGACCTCCTAAAAATAAATTGGCTAAAGGAGGAAAAAATATTGCAGTTATATGCTCTCTATAAAATTCAATTTAGATCCAATGAGTGAAATGAACCGAGAACAAGGTAGGAAAAGAAATTGCATTTAATAATATCTAGAGGGGAGCAAGAGGACCTACACAGATATGATATACTTTAAATAAAAAATGTTTATGCGAAAAAGATATTGTATTAGTAAAGTGTTCTACATAAACAACTTAACTACAAACATTTATGCATATACGATCAAACCTAAAATTTATAAAAATGAGGAAAATTGAAATGGAAAAATGTGAACAATATTTAATCAGCTCCTGCCTGACAAATGCAAGGACCCGGGTTTGATCTCTGGTATCACATGCCTTGCTGCCTCATGCCCAGGCAGCCACTGAAACTGGGCGTAGTGGTGCATAACTGTAATCTCAGCATTGCGGAGGCAGATAAAGGAGGGTCACTAGGAGTCTGAGCTGTGTAGAAAGTCACTGTACCAAAAAAAAATAAAAAGATTAAAAAAATAATATTTGCAAATATACTGAAAGGTGACAAATAGGGTACCATAGATGAAATATACATACTCCTAGAAGCAAAATATTTCAAGGCTGAATCATGAGCAAAAATTCTGAATGACATAAAAACTAGCATACAAATTAATCTATTAATAAAAAATATCACAAAGAAAAAACCTTGTATTTCATGGCTTTGCTGATAACTTTTACCAAACACTTGCAGAGAAACTAAGATAATTCTCAAATTTTTTCTAAAATTTTGAAGAGGAAAGAATATGTTCGGGGCCAGGGAGATGACTCAGTGGAATAAGTGCTTCCCTGGCAAGTGCGAGTACCTGAGTTCAATTCCCGGTTCCACAAAAAAATAAAAAAGATCGTGCTCACACTCACCTTGTCATACTTGCAAGTGCCCAAGACCAGACAGATAAAGTCACTATAAGAAAAGGAAATGGCAACATTATTCCTTACTGATAAGCTTTGATATGCAATCTTCACGAAAACATTAGAAATTTTAATTTGGCTCAATATTAAATGTACACCTGTGTAGTACAAGGACATTTATAGATACAAAGAGTTGTATGGCAATGGTATATGCCATATTAACAGAATGAAAACAGAAAACTCATAACCATCTCTCTTGATACATAAAACAGCATTTCATATAATTCAAGAAGATTTAATAATGAAAAAAATCAATAAACTAACACTACAAAGAAAATATCCTGACATAATAAAAGACACATGGAAAATTCACCGTAACTATCACATTCAGAGATGAGCTTGAAACATTCAACAACAGTGCAATGATGTCATTTTCAGCACTTCTGTTTTATATGGCTTTTGAAATCCTAGTACTAAATTCTAAGTACTATGTAGAAAAGAAAAGGAAATAAAATGCCTCTAAATTACAAAATGAAAAACAAAACTATCCTGTTGTTACATGGTATGATTTTACATCAAATTTTTTAAAGTTTCACAAATTGCTTATTAGAATTAAAAAAAATTCAGTACAATGATGAGAAATAACATGAATATGTAAATGATAATTTGCATATAAACAATAATCATAAATAAAGAAAACAGTTCCATTTGCAAATCATCAAAAATAACAAAATACCTAAGAAATAACTCATCTAATGGGATTAAAGATATACATAATTTAAACCACAATGCTGAAAGATATTAAAGAAGACATAAATAATTGGAATGCACTCCCTATAATAATTCTTCTGAGTTTTGCAGAAATAGGAAAAACCTATCTGATAAATTGCAAAGAATGTTAAAGGATCTGAATACTGAAAAAAATGAGAGTAAACAAAGCTAGGATACTTATATTTTGTGATTGTTAAACTTAACAGAAGTAGTAGTGATGGGCTGGAGCAATAGCTCAATAGAATAGCCACTTGCCTGGCAAGTGCAGTGTTCTGAGTTCAATCTCCACTACCGAAAAAAAAAAGAGAGAGAAGGAGTAGTACTGCCACAGAGACTAAAATCTATTATAAAAAGCCCAGAAATACTTCGTTTTTTTGGCGGACCCAGGGATTGAACTCAGGCCCTTGCATTTGCCAGGGAAGTGCTTATTCCACTGAGCCATCTCCCCAGGCCCCCAGAAATACTTCTTAATGTATTATACATTTTGGGCAATGATTTAAGATTATTCTATGGAATACACAAGTTTTTTTCAAGAAATATTCCTGTGATAACCAGACCCAAAAGTAAGAAATTAGACTTTTGTTGAATACTGTGTACAAAAAATCAGAGACATAAAAGTGAGATTTAAGTTGTGAAAACTTAGGGAAACACATGAGGCAGGATCTTTATGACTTTGGATTTGAAAATGCTTTCTTGGAAATGACTACGCAGGTGGAAACACACATACAAACAATAATAGAAATCTGAATTACTGGAAAAATGAAGTTATGCACTATGAGACAACATCAACAGAGGAAGGCCACCAGAGAAAAGGGGAAGATGTATGTATGAATGTAAATCACATATGTGATATATATATATATATATATATATATATATATATATATACTAAATTTATGTGCATATAAATTAATATATGCAAATATATTGTAATTATAAATATATAAATATATATAATTTAATATATATTAAATTTCTACTTATTAAACATAATCTGACAAAAATAAGCAAAAATAGATGTTTCTGTACAGAAAATATACAATTGGCAAATCAGCACACATATATAAACCCTTAATAACATCCATTATTAAGAAAATGCAAATCAAAACTACAATGAGATACCAAGTATCATTCTTAATAATAAAAGTTACCAGAAAATCAGAGAACAAGTATTAGAAAAATTCAGAAAAGAAAGTGTGCAAAGTAATACAACTGCTGTAGAAACAGCATGGTTTTTTTCTCAAAAATATTTCAAATTAGAATTTCATGTGATCCGTCAAATTAGCTTATGAACCTGTAGTCAAAATAATTGAAAGCAGGGATTTGAAGAGATATTTTTGCACCCACCATAGAAGCAGTATTCATAATAAATAAGACAAGAAAACAACCAAAGTGTGCTTAAATAGATAAATAGAGAAAATAGATAATATTGAGTTTTAACAATGAAATTCCAGCACCTGCTACAGCATCAGTGAACCTTGTGGACATTATACTAAAGCAAAATAAGCCAAGCTCAATAAGCCACTTAGACTCCATTGTTGGATTCATTATAATTACACGGAGAGAAAGTAGAATGGGGATTTCTAGAGGCTGAACAGAGAGGTGATGTAGAGATATTTTGCAATGCTTTTCGAGTTTTATTTTTGAAAGATGAGAAAGTTCTGGAGATATATTGGGGCAATAGTTATAGCACAATATTAATGTATCTAATGCTGTGGAAGTGTATATTTAAGCGTGGTTAAGAAAGCAAAATTCAACTTCTGCACATTTTACCAGGAAAAGAGGGAAAGTTGTGGAATAAGTTGGAAGAAAAAAAAATGCTTGACACTTTAGAGCAGTAGGTTGAGGTTAGAATACATTTCTCAAGGGAGATTGTATCATCGTTCTGGACATAAAGAGCATGGAGAGAAATGAAAAAGAAAAAGAAAACAGAATATATGCAATACAAGAATATTTTTTAAGATCTTGAAGATTAGGGAAAGAAGGAAGAATGATGAAGATTCCTATGGCTAAAACAGAAAGTCATGACTCTACTTTTAAGTAGAAATGAAAGTTGTTAGCATGATATAGAAATAATAGTTGGAGCTGAAAGTAACTAAAGCAAAAGTACCATATGCAGTCTTTGCTTAGGAAAAAAAAATCCAACCCAGTACTTTCCAGGGAAGGAGAAGGGGTAGCAGAAACAGTCACTTTTCTCCTCTGTATTTCACCACTTGGTTAAACCCACCCAGAACATAGAAGACAAAAACTCATTCAACACATTTGATAAGAAACTCAGTCTCTTGGGATGGACAGGTGGTAGCAATCAGGTTTCCAGGGACAAATGGGATGTGCTTAAGGGAAGGCTGAGAGAGTCCCCGAGTGGCTGGGGCTTGGCCTCTGGTATTTGCAAGCAGTAAGGTGAGACCTCCCAGTTCAACAACCCTCAAGAAATTTCTACTGCCAGAAGCCCCAAGAGTTTGCAAGCAGTTACTTCCTCCGTCAAGCCTTAGATGATAACAGCAGAAGTCGATACTTGGATTGAATGTTTTTGAGACCCTGAGGCAGAAGATCCAGCCAAGCTGTGTCCAGACTCTTTTCCCACAGAAACTGACCTAATAAATGTGTAACTTTAAGCTAAAGAAAAAACAATGCAGTCCAATTATAAAAATATAATACACAGAATAGTGGCATAAATGATTTGGTATAGGCGTATTCTAATAGAACGTTTTTAAAAACATATTCTTGTATGTTTTTGTTTTACTCCCTTTTCTTATACCTCTTAAAACAATTTAAGCACAGCACTGAGTACATTCATATCATTGAGTTTCTTTTTGGCCATTTTTTGTGCCTACAACAACCTATTAAATATGAAGAGTTGAAATTATATACAATAACTATTCAATCTATTGACTTTTGACATTACTTTGGGAAAAAGAATCTAGGGAGTAGGTAATATTATTCATGAAGTTATATATTATTTTTCTTTCTATTTGCTTATATGCACATAAGTTTGCCATACTTCGATAGAGACAAGGTTCTCTGTATACTCATTGGTTCACCTGCTGCTGCTAATAACATGACTCACAGACTGGATCAGGTTTAAGGAGCTTATTTGAGCTCTGCGGTTCTGCAGATCCAACTGTGAGGGGCATAATACAGTACAAGAGCTCCTGGTTTGTGACGCAGATCACCACGTGGCCAGTTGCAGGTTAGCCTAAGTCAAGAACGAGGGAGCACACACGTGTACCTGCGTGACTTCCTGGGCCTCCCATGGGATATGACTCAGTCCTCTTGAGAAACATCTTCATTCTTTCCAAGCAGACGATCTCTATGGACCTTCCAGTGGCCCCTACTTCTTTTCAAAGATCAGAACACTCCTCAACACTGTAGTGACTGAACATTCAACAGTTGAAATTTTGAACAGGGTAGGAAACCATATTTAAAGTATCTAGGGGCTGGAGAGATGGCTCAATGGAATAAGCACTTCCCTAGCAAGTGCAAAGGCCTGAGTTCAATCCCCGGTTCTGCCAAAAAAAAAAAAAAGAAGACAGTATCTAAAGCACAGATAGTGTTTTATTTGTTGTTTTGTTGATTTCATTCTCATTTTCCAAACAGTTTGAATATAATAGGTGCAAAAATAAACATTAATATCTTACATGTGTACCAATCAGAGTTTTATTACATTTTAAATTTTAAGTGTCTCCAAAGTCTTTTGTAATGAAGAGTTGGTCTCACGTTTTATTAGCACTGTTGAAAAGTGGGACTTTGGGGAGTTTGATTGCATCGTATAGATTCTAACCATATCAAGGAACTAAGGAACAGATGGATCAAAAATATGATGCATCATTTTTTTTTTTTTTTTCCGGAACCGGGGATTGAACTCAGGCCCTTGCGCTTGCCAGGGAAGCGCTTACTCCACTGAGCCATCTCCCCGGCAATGCATCATTGAAAGATGGAGAAAATGCTGGAGGCAGAGCATAGCTAGGAGGAGGGGGTCACAATATGGAGGGTTGGGAGGAGGACTTGTCCCCAGTGCTCTATATTCTCCTTCTTCTCCTTTTCCCTGTCCTTCTCCTTTTCCTGCTTCTCTCTCTGTGTCTCTGTCTCTGTCTCTGTCTCTCTCTCCTGAAAATTACAGTACTCTGAAAAAGGAGAACAAAGAGGAAATTATAAAATGGAAAGATATCTCTTGGGTAGGAAGAACCCACATAGTGCAAATGGCCATACTTCCAAAATTATTATACATTTTTTTTGTTAAAAATGTAATTTCAAAAGCCAATAGATTAGGTGCTTACTGTGTATATTTTCAGCTCATCATAGGCAATAGAAAATGGACAAAATAAACTCAGTGATATAAATTTATTCAACGTTATTGATATAGGGGAAATGAAACTCCCTACCTGAAAGGTATCTGGGATGAGCTCATGTTCTCTAAAACCAAAGAATGAATTTTATGAACAAACAGAGATTAAGGGCAAAATATATTTATTGGGGAGAAAGAAAGCTCCTATTCTAGACAGGGACAAAGGGGGGACCTGAGCAGGTTGTCCACTAGAAGCTGTCTCTTTCATGAACTTTTATAGAGTAAAACCATGTGAGGAAGGTTTAGGGTGGAAACCATGGGAACTTGCTTAGGTGAGCATAAGATAGGACAATGCTATGGTCAACTAATGAGATTACTAGCACTATTGCTCAAGTAAAATTGATTAAATCAGAATCAAATTGGGAAGTAAGTCATGTAGCAAGCAGGCATGAATACAGAATAAGGTCTCTTCCTGTTGGGGGTTGGGTTAGTGACTCATGTGGGCTCTTTCAAGGTGATTGATATCTCTTTATAATATCAATCCTGGATGCCCATGTTAGGAAAGTATGTGGCTGCATTTGCATACTCTTTTGTCTTGAGGTCTGGCCCACAGGGAAGTATCTGCCTCTTCCAAAATTGGAAAAAGACCTTGTGTTCTATATTGTCTTTCTGAGGGGCTGACCCTGTCTGACTGCCTAGTAATATCTAATTTAGCTACCTACAAAATTATGATCAAATGTTTTATTTTATGAGGTATAAGAAAAAGAAAGTGGCTATGAGGAAAAAAAGAAACCCTTCTCCACTGTTATTTGGAGTATAGACATGCAATCATTATATTAGGTAGTGTGAACCTTCCAAAAAAGGATGACAGGTCCCACTGGACCCTGCTATTCCATTCCGGAGTATATTCCCAAAGGAATTAAGAACAGCATATCACAGTGCTATATGTGGACCCATGTTTACAGCAGCACAACTTGCAATAGGTAAATCTTGGAAACAACTCAAATGCCCATCAGCCAAGGAATGGATAAAAATATATGTGATTTCTTTTTAATAGAATTGAGCACTACTTAGCCATGAATGTTGCTGGAGACCACGCACTTAAGAGAAATGAATCAGACAGACATATGTAAATATTGCATCATTTTCTGGTGTGTGATACCAAACGTGTAAATGTATTCTAATGTATATAAAGGGTATTATGAAATAGGGAAAAATGTTAAAAAGGGGAACTGGAGAGAAAGAGAAGTGGAGAAAGGAGTCCATACTCTTAAGTGAAATAAATCAGAAACACACTTTTAAATAGCACATTGTGAGACTGGGCATGGTGGTGCACGCTTATAATCCCAGCTCTTGGGAGGCTGTAAATAGGCAGGCCAGTATGAGTCCAATCTAGTAATGAGACCCTGGACATCCTGTAGACCTTTCCCTAAAATATAATAAATAAATAAAATAAAATGATATAAAATAAATAACACATTGTTTTACTAGGGTGAAAAAAATGGAAAGTTAAAAGTAAGGACCAAGCTATGTAAGAAGATTAAGAGCAGAATATATTTACGGGGGAGAAAGAAAGCTCATATCCTAGACAGGGACAAAGGGGGTCCTGAGCAGGTTGTCCACTGGAAGCTGTTTCTTCCAGGAACTTTTATAGAGTAAAACCATGTGAGGAAGGTTTAGGGTGGAAACTATGGGTACTTGCTCAGGTGAGCATGAACAAGGGCTGGAGGTGAGAAAATGAAGGAAGGAAAAATGAAAAAAAGAGATAAAAAAATGAAACAAGGCTTTTGTGAATAAGGAAAGGAAGAGGGGGTTGAAGGGAAGAGAGGTTACTGGGAAAAAAGAAACACCAAAATATACCACATACAGTTACAAACTCACTCTGATGAATGGAATCTTTATGTAAAATGTCTCAAAAATTAATTAAATAATGAATAATGAAGAAAAGTACTGAAACTCCTTCATTCAATTTTCTCCAATATCTCAGTGTAAGGATCCCACATTCAACTTCAAAGGAAAGAAAAAGCTACAGATTCAACCCTTGAAACTATATTCTTTATGGTTGAATATTTACTTTTAGTAACAACTGAAAAAAAGACAAAGCCCAATTCTTGGGAACAAGCCTGACTATGAGGGAAAACGAAGTCCTGAAATTATAGCCAGGCAGCAGTAACATTCAACAAAGCCTCTCAGAGGTACTTGTGAAAGAGTATTATTAGCAGAGATACATTTTGGGACACAGAGGTATTTTTAGATTTCTACATCTTGTGTTGTTGACTTTTCTATTATATTGTCTTCATTTTATTTTTAAGAATGAAGATAAAAATTTCTTTTATTAGTTATCATTGAAAGGGAAATGAACGTTTAATCGATTTCTCCTAGTACTGATGGGAAAGACTGAATATTTACTGATGATTGTAAAAGTTAACAGTTCTTTCACCATTATAGGAAATCAGTACTGATGGCACCAGGAAACCAAACTTTTATTCAGTAAAGTCAGTAAAAATGATACAGATCTATGTGAAATGAGAGAGCAACAGTTATTGTACTTCTTTGTGAAATTTACGAGACATATAAACAATACTTAGGGAAATAGCTAAACAAAATGACTAAACGCTGGGGATTTACCTCAGCAGTATAAGCACCTGCTGCCTGGCAAGCACAAGGTCCTGAACTTGATCACCAATTAAAAACAACCCAAATGAAAACAGAAAATTTAAAAGTACCCTAATGATCAAAATATTTGTTTCATTGCTCATTTTTAAGTTCTGTTTCTTTTTTGTTGTTCAGGGTCTCACTACACAGCTCAGACTCATAGTGATCCTCCTGATTTGTGCCTCCCTAGTGCTGGCATTACAGGCGTGCACCACCATACCGGACTAAAAGTTAAGAAGGATATATATATATATATATATATATATATATATATATATATATATATATATATATATATATATTGGCTCAGGCTGCCTTAAGGGCTGGTAAGGCATGGGGAGCTAGGGATTGCATTACTTGGCTTTCCTGCAGGCTCCAGAAGTGACATTCTGCTGTGAGGTTTTTCTCAGACTTCAGCTTGTCAGACCCCACATAATGTCCAACTCTGTGGATGACTAAAAAACATCTAGAATATGCTTGGAAACCATGATTAGGGAAGTGCTTATGGAAATATTTAAATAAGAAATTTCCGGTAAGGAATCTTGGTTGATATGTATGTTCAGCCATAGATGGCAGATAAAAAGGAGAAAAAAAGTTGTTAGGAAACAAGAGAATGACCCCAACAGAGGGAGATGCTCTAAACATGGAATTATTTCCTTAGCTTACGTATCTGTGAAAATTTAAAGTAGTCCCTCTTAAAATAGTTTGAATGAACCAATTTTGGAAAGAAGAAACTTCTATCAAGTTCACACTGAAGACCCAGTTTCTCCTATGTGTTACAGAATTTTATAGTAATTCTTCTTATAGCAAATGCCATTATAAATCATCTTCAAATTACATGGATTTGGTTCCTCTACGATGGTAGCATGATACCTGTGTGCCTAGTCAGAACAATTATCTATAACATACAATGCTTTGTTAACTATTTACTTCAACATCTGATTCAAAATTGTTATTGGAACTATTTCATTTGATTCTATGTTGACTCCAGGAAGTAAAGATGATGCTTACATGTGTCTTCAAAAGTGAAGATGTAAGCCGGGCGTGGTGGCGCATGCCTGTAATCCCAGCACTCGGAGGCTGAGGCAGGAGGATTGTTGTGAGTTCGAGACCAGCCTGAGCTACAAAGTGAGCTTAAGGCCAGCCTGAACTGCATAGTGAGACCCTGTCTCAAAAAAAAAGACAAAAAAAAAAAAAAAAAGTGAAGATGAACCAGAGTGAGATTTATAAACTTGTTCAAGCTCATAGATTGGACTGGTGAAGGTAAGACTGTGTGTTAGTGCATGACTAGATGTGCTCCAAATCATGTATGTTCATAGGTGAGCCTTTGAGAAGGTGACTTTTGTCAGCATGCTATGAGGTCATTAGTCTACTGCTGAGTTACTGATAGACATGATATTAAGGGGTGAGGCCTGGTTGGAGGTGGCGGGTCATGGGAGGTGAACTGGCAGCGTTTCTCTCTCAAGCAGGATCCCTGTCTCTGCTTGCCATGGCAGGACCTCTGTTGTGGTTTGTCTTTAGATGTCCCCCTAAAACCTCACACAGTCATAGATGAGGCTTTCAGAGGTACCTGCAACTAGAGAGCGTGAAGCAGGGATTGATTCATGGCGCCATGCTAGGATTAAGAGTCCAGGGTGAAGGGTGTATGTTTGCTTAGTTAGGACACTGACTGATCTGGCCAATGCCTGAAGCCAGCTAGCCAACCTGGAATTTAGAAGGGGCAAAAAGAAGGTGCCATCTTTGCTGGTAGTTTGCTAACTTCTGCTTCCTGCCTGCCATGAACTGTTTCTCCTCTGACTTCTTTGTCATACCACCCTGCCTCGGAGCCAGCCAACTATGCACTGGCACATGTTCAGGTCACGAGTCAAAAAGTACCTTTCCTTTAACTTTTTGTACCAGGTATTTTGTCTCAGCAACAAGAGAAAAGTAACTAAGACTTTGCCTACTACATTGCCCCTCTGCCATTCTACCCTGCCTTGGCACCAACAGAAGATGGCTCCACATACATTGAGCAAAAATGCTCCTCTCCTTTTTTTAAACTAGAGGTGTTGGATAATTTATCCAAACAAAGAAGAAAGTAACTTAGGCAATAAAAGGTATATCCTGGTGTACGGGGTATCTGTTCCAGTAGAACATGAACAGCTGTTCCACTGTTAACTCAGTACACTTTTCACTCTGGTCTAGACTTGTAGGGTCTGTGATACTTTTTAGGGTATATTATTAATTTACATTTACATAGGAATTGTATTCCACCTCATTAAGTTATAATTTCTATACCATACCATTAAAATTTTGTTTACTTTTTACTTATAAAAGAATTGTTTGGGGGGCAGGAAAATAGTTTAATAGAATAAGTACTTGCCTGGCAAGTGCAAGGTCCTGACTTCAATCCTTGGTACAGCAAAAAAATTAAAAAAAAAATTCTTTCAAGGCTTCTCTAATGCTAATATTGTTATAAACAATGAAATAGTTTCATTGAATATCACAAAGTTTCTTGGGAGAAAACAGAATTTTGATGCTTATTTAACTTTTTTTTGATTTATATATTAAAAGATAAGTCATGGGGTCATTCATTTCTTTCTGTGATTCGAGTAATGTTTGAACTTCTCTGCTATAACATTTGACAGTGAGGGGAAACACAAACTAAAATGGACAATGAGCAAGGAAGTGTTATGTGGAGTAGGAAGTTTCTGGAAAACGGAAAGATCTCAGCATCCTAAAAGTGTTGTTAAATTGAGTGGGATGACTCATGATTGTAATACCAGCACTCAGGAGGCAGAGGCAGGAGGATCATTGCAAGTGTGAGGCCAGCCTGGGTTACAAAGTGAGCTTAAGGCCAGCCTGAGCTGCATAATGAGATGCTGTCTCAAAAACAAACAAACAAAACAAGAGTTGTTTATGTAGTATAAAACATCACTGTCCTCATTCCTGCACATACTTTCTCTTGTGTCCTGATACTTCAGTGTTGTCATTGTAAGTTATTCTAGCTGCTATATATTTTCATCATTACAAATATTCTTTAAGATAAAAAATTTCCACAAGCCAGGGTTCTTTCTGAAAGCATCATCAATTTGGAACCATGAGAGGGAAAACTTTCTCAAAGTAAAAATCAGGTGGCAGGAATTGGCCACGCGTAGCTGTACTTAGTGATAATTAGGGGAGGAATAGTTATGAAGAATGGTGGGAGGAGGAAAAGGAATTCTCTTAAAAACTGTTCTCATGAAGCTTTTGTTTTACTTTTTTTGCTTTTTGTTCATGCTAATTATACCCAAGTTAGACAGGATATGCTGTAAGAGATAGAGCATGGTGATTTAAGGACCCTAGGTTAAAGGGAAGCTGTGAAAGGAATCCTGCCACTTGATCAAGTAACTATTAATCAAGTTCCTGTTAGAGGAACAGAATACCTGAGGCAATTACCTTGGAAAGAGAACAGCCTGATTTTGACTCATGGATCTCAATGTTGCAGCGTGAGATTGAGTGGCTCCATTGTGTGGACCACCAGCAATCATGGCACAGCAGAGATGGGGGCAGGGGAGTGGCAGAAAAATGCTCTCACTTCACCAGTTAGGAAGCAAAGGAAGGAAGAAGAAGAAACCAGTCTCATAGCGCCATGTGGAGGAGTGTCGCAATGATATATAGACTTCACATAAGGCTTCGGATTATGTGTCTAAAGCAGCTCTCATTGATATAATACATCCAACATGATAGCAGTTGGATGTTTGAGGGGTGCTACCCATATTCAATTCAGAGCATCTGCCCTTGGCTCCTCAAGGTGCGTGTGCATCTCATAGTATAAACTGCATTCATTCCCACTCTGATAGTCCTCAAAATATTAACTTTTCCTACGCTGCTCAACACCCAACTTCAGGGGCTGAGGAAATAGCTCTGTGATCTAAGTGCCTGACTGGCAAGCACAAAGGCCTGGGTTCAATTCCTGGTACCGCATGCCATGCTGACCCCAGAGTCCTGGGCATATCATGCTGGCGACTGAAACTGGGCATGGACTTGCATGCCTGTAATCCCAGTGCTGGGAAGGCTGAGACAGGAGAGTCACTGTAAGTCTGAACTGCATAGGACAACCCTGTAACAAAAAAACAAATAAATAATTAAAAAGTTAAACACCCAATTCTAATCTCTCCACAGAGAATACGACAAATTCAACTATAAATTCTGAGAAAATGAAAAGTTTTGTACATACTTCCAATGTGCAATGGTGTCGCAGGAACAGGGTATTCGTTCTGAATCCAAAAGGAAGAAATTGAAAATTAACAGAGTTAAGCCCAAAGGAACAGCAGAATCCAGAAATGCAAACATTAAAGACTAGGGCCTCAGCTCAGGCATATAAAGCATGCTAGGGCAGTAAGTGGCCTCTTCAGGGCCTGGACTGCTTTATTCATATGACTTTGCTAGTAGTAGCCTCTACTTTCCTTGACACCCAGCTGAAGTTCTGGTTTTACTCTTAAGTCGTAGAATCCTCATGCAACAGGGGCTTGATCAGAATTGTTTCCTTTGCAATCTTCAGGGAAGTCCCCAGGACCCTATAACATCTGCATTCTGCCTCTCAGGATAACCAACCTCATACGAATGACGCTACACTAAGCCCTGCCACTAGGGTGAGTTGTACCTGGGCCCACTTGAATCTGGATCTGTCTGGCCTTTGCTTGCCCTCCTAGCAGAACATGGAGAAAAGAAGCACTGATATAACCCTAGGGGCACAGGGCTTTTTCTTGGTTGTGCTCTTCTCTAGAAAGCCTTGAAACAAATGTCCATTTATGTAGGGCCCGTGATGGGCGAGGAAGGTGAAGGTGCTGATGAACCTGGTACTGTAGCGCTGCACACCTGGTTTCTTTCCAGGGGCACTAGAAGCCACAGCTTCCTCGGTCAGACATTTATGCTCCAGTTTTAGTCAGGCTGTATGTTTCCCAAATCCTTTTACTCTGGTCCCTTAAGCATCTGATTATAAAAGCAGCCAGTTAATAGCTGCGCTGTAGCATGAATGCTTCACTGCCTCAAAATTTTCTATTCCAGATAAACTAGTCCATCATATTTAAGCTAAGTGTCTCACAAAGTTTGAAGGCATAAGCAAAATGTGTTGCAATTCTTCACCCTGATCTAATGAGGATACTAGATACCACCCTCTTTCCTATGTAGAACCTTATAGGCAGGACATTTCCTATTCACAGCTTTTTTGTTCATGGGGGAGGGTATAGAAAATTGGGGATTGAAGGCAGGACTTTATCATCAAGCTATGTCTCCAGGCCTTTGTAATTTTTCTTTTGAGGGTTTTTTTGGACCTTTGTTATTTTTTTTAATATTTAAAACATGGTATCATTGATTTACTGATTTGCCCAGCCTTCACTCAAACTAGTGATGCTCTGCAGTTAGAGTCAAGTTCCAATGTACCCCGCATTATTGTCCACAATTTTTCTACTTTTTGCATTTTTATCAGCACTGTGTTCTCATCTATCCCCACCAGAGTCAATGATTAAGCTCACACATTTTAGTCCATCTTTATGTTATCCCTTTATAATTCCAAATTTCTCATGTAAATAAGTTCAGAGCCATCTCTACATCATCAGATATAATGATATTAAATGGTCCCATGCCTTGACATCAATTTTTATATTAGGCTTCTGCCCTATAAGAAAAGACCAGAAGCAGTTAAGTTATAGAGATAATAGATTTATGTGATGTGATCAAAATTGTATTTCATGGTTAAATTAAAAAAAAAATACATATATATATATATATATATATATATATATATATATATATATATATGGGGCTCAGTGGAATAATTGTTTCCCTAGCAAGCACAAGGACCTGAGTTCAATACCTG
>PVKA01022955.1:0-36235 GCA_004027165.1 Ctenomys sociabilis | reverse complement strand
AAAAAAAAGATTATTTCAAATTCACACTCTAGGCCGCCCTGTTTGACCCCAAGGGAAATGGTTACTTCATACACAAGGCTAATTACTTGCAAAATTGCTTCTGAAGTTGGGGGAGAGGCTGGAGGAGGCACAGCTCAGAAGCCAGCTGCCCCTCACACGCCGGCCCCCCTTCGCGGCCCTCCCCTCCACCCCCGTCCGCGTACCCTCCCACGCTGCAGTCGGGGCGCCCTGGGTCCCCGCCTTTTCTCGCCCGGAGGCCTCAGGACCCGGCTGGGCGGGTCGGGCCTGCTGCGCCGGGCCCCGGGCCGGCCCCGCTTGTCCGCAGGTGCGGGCTGACCCGGCCTAGACGCGGGCTGGGCCCGAGAGCCCGGCGCTGTGATGTAATGCCCCTGCTGCACGCTCCGGCTGAAATGCAGATGGAAACCGCTGTCATGCGTTAGCAATGTCGCCGGTGATGTGAAACGCCCTCGCCGCGCTCTGCCCCGCCGCCCAGTGCGGTCAGGTGGCCGAGCCGTCGCCCGGGGAGCGGTTCGGTTCGGTTCGGTTCGGTCCAAGCGCTCACCCCGCCCCGCAGCCCCGCGGCCGAGGACGGCGGGAGGGCGCCCTGCGCACAAAGGAGGATTAATCCCGCGATTGGCCGTGCCGCCGCGAGCCCCGGGACGCTGGCCGCCGCCGTGGACCTGCGAGGCCCAGGCGGAGCACCCGCGAGGTGAGGTGCGCGTGTGCGCGGCGGGGCGCGGCCGGACTGCGGCCGGCTCGGCCTGGACCGCTAGGCCGGGGAGCAGAGGCCGGGCGGGCGGGAACAATGGGGCTTTTGAGGCGCGCCGGGGAAGCGTGGCGCGCTTTGTGTCGCCCTCTCCGCATTGCAGGTTGGAGTCCGCAGCTACGTTTTAATGAAGTGCATTCCAGAGCGCGCTCGTCAGCCGGCCCGGCCGGGGGCTGCGAATGGGAAGGCGGGGGAGGGCAGGCGGGAGAGCCCTGGGCGGGCGGCGGCGCGCAGCCGGAGCCGGATCTCGCGGAGGCCGGGCCGGCCGGCGTCTGCGTCCCGGCGCGTCCAGGGCTCCGGCAGGTGCGGCTGAGCGCGCTGCTGCATTGTTCCTCGGGGAGCGCGGCCGGGCAGATGCCTTTGCACTCCGGAGGGCTTGCGAGCCCAAGGAAAATCGGAAGGGAAGGGCTGCGATCCCTCCCCCACCGTTCCCTATTTTTAAAAGGGTGATGTGCACACCGAAGGCTTAAGTTTACTTCCTGGGAATTAGCGTGTGTTTGTCAGAGCTGTGCCTTATCTAGGTAAGATATGCATGACTGTGGGTAGCAGACTGAGTGCTTGGCGGCGGAAAGGCTGTTCTCAGAGCCTTGAGGACAGACCGGATTTTTAAAGAGGCAGAGGGCGAGCCCTACCTCTCCCCAGATCTCCAGTGTAGCTCACGGGTACGGGGTAGGTGGAGGATGGACGTGTAATGAAGCTGTCATGTCTGCTGTTTTGGTACATAGACGCTGTTTCCCACACAAAGGGAGTGACCTGAGCTTGGACTGTGTTATTGGGGGCGTGTTGAGCTTATTTATAAGGGTTAGGAATATAGTGCGCTGCTCCTGTTTTCAGTGCGAACCATACTCGGGACCCTGTCCTTAGGGAATCGTGTAGGAGACTACTTATGTATGTGTCTTGGCCGAATAGCCCTTTGGTTGTTGCTGGGTTTTGATGGTTGCTTGTGTTACTCTTGCCTCTATGGAGAATCTGTTCTGTTTTCAAAGGGTTCGGACATATTTGAGATAGGTTCACATAAAAACTGGAAGCCTTTTTTTTCAGATTTTATTTTTTTTTATTATGTGTTTTCGGGTATATAATGGTTACATTCCTACATGGCAAATCTCATTTTATTTTCCTTTCCTTTCTCTCCTTCCCTTCAGTGTCTTGGTCCCTTTTCCTTTTGAAAAAGACCTGTATATTGTGGAGGGCCTAGTAACTATAGGAAACATTCCATTGTGATGTTATTATATATGGTGCATACAGTCATGTATTACAGATACTGTAACTCACACAATGACACTATCCTTTTGGGCTGGGGTAAATTTCTTAGTTGAGAAAAATGTATGTTTTGTCATCTGCAAGGCTCTATAGCATCTGAAAATCGCTGTTTTATGACACTTTGGAATCCTGTATTGATTGGATATGTGTTCAGATTGTTTTCATGATTGAACTTGCCTTGTAACTCATCCACAAGACACAGTTCATCACTTGCCAATGAATTTTAGTGCTGTTGAAAGCTTTAGCAGATTAATGGTATCAACAGACTTGATTTCTCAGCTGAGCAAACAGAAGCAGTCTGCCCTCGCCTTGCACTGCCTGTTCTTTTGGCATTGTGGAAGGGGATGGGCAGAGGGGAGGGTTTGTTTCTTCAGGGAAACAGGTCCCTTCATTACCATCCCACGAGACATTTGGCTGTTTGACGTTGTTTCTTATGGTGCATATTTCAGGTTGTATTTCTATAGCAGGGTTTTAAAAAACATTTGAAGTTTGGTGTTTGGATTGTTGTGTTGGCTGGAGAAATGTGGAACTGATCTGTTACTCTGCTACAATATGGCTGTTAGTCAGTCTGGTGTTACTTTTAGGCTTCAGGTTTAGCGCTGATGCTTGGCAAGTAAAAAGCCTGGGCAGTGTTTGTGAAGCCTCCCTAGGGAGGTTAAAGATTGGTGCTAGCAGAGCCGGTTTGTGTTGTGCCCCACCATGTGTCAACTGGCGCTGATGACCCATTGAGCCCAGATTCTGTAATGGCTTTCAGAAAATAGCTTCATTTAGTTTTCATTAACAGCAAAGGACACTCTTGACTGCTGTATACATTTTTGTGGATATAAACCAATGAATTAGTGGGACTTTGGAAGCAATCACAATAGTGGCCTTATTGAGACACATTTGGAAGAGAAGGCTGTTGAGACAGCTCCTGTTCCTCTTCTCCTTACTTCTCATTCATCCTTAGCCTTAAGATGGGGATAGAGGAGAGGAAAAAGGGAAGAGGGCAGAGAAGAATGAGATCTCCAGATTTGCAAAGGAGCCCAGCACCATGACTAATTGATGCCAGTTATTGAAAAATTCAGTTATAATTTCCCTTTGATCTTATGCAGTACACATAAAATTGGTGATGTAACAATACAGCTGAGATTGCCTATTTCATGGTGCTTATAAATATATAAACGCATGTGTTTTTTTCTGTTGGTTCAGTTTGTTCTAGGAACTAGAATTTGGGAGATACTTATGACTAAAGGTAAAAGGATTTCAAAAGTTAAAAAGTAAATACAGAAGTGATAGAACTTGGCAAACTCTAAGTCAAAAGAATCTCTCTGCAATCAAAATAGCCCAATTTGTTTTTGTTTTTCTTTTGGTGCTATATTTTTTCTGGCAAAATCCAGTTCATTTAGTAATTATTTTCTCAATATGTTTATGTTTTCCTTTTAAAAATGTGTCTTATTTGACAATCAGACGCCATATATTTGGATGTCATCACATCCCACATGGTCATCCTGGTGCCCTCTGGCACCAGAAAAACTGTAGTAGCATTTTTTTTTAAATAGTCTAGGAAGAAGAAAAGACAGCAGTACTAGCTCTTCTTTCAGAAATGTTGCTTGTGTCTGCATGTGAGGGCAGGTGGGCTCCTGGTGTGTCATAGCCCTGACATGTAGGGAAGCCTCACTGCAGATCATGTCTTCACTAGATCCCCAGGTCTGCTTGATAACTTCCTGCTGTTGTTGGTCTCTAGCACATCTGCATGATTGATTTGAGAAAGCCATGCCAGGAAAATTGTACCCATGCAGTGCCTCTGAGGAATTTAATGTATCTTTTTTCATTGGTCAACCTATTTGACAAGTGATTCATTCCATCAGGATCAAAAAAATGTCACTAATTCCATTGCTCCTGAGAGTCTAGTGAGTCAATGAGTGAATGCCATGTAGATCTGATTTGGTTTTGTTTTTACTCCCAAAATACCCCTTGAGCTATGGTTGCTGATTTTTTCACCTTCTTCCAAGAAGGTTGACATTTTTATAGTTCCACTAGACCATTGGATTTAGACATAAAAACAGAATGGGAAAATGTTAGTGAACTTTCACTAAGATGTTTGAACAGACCTTAGGTAAGAGTGGAAAGAAGACATCATGGGCTTGAAAATGACTCACTAGGTAGGTTGTGTCCACTGGAATGAAAGGATTTGGAAAATTCTATTGTTTGTGGTTATCTGACCTGAAGAGCAAGAAAAAATATAGTTCACTTACCTCCCTTGTTTGAGGTGTAAGGCCCTTGTTTGTGAGGGAATTTTCTGTTTTCTACTTCTAAGCAGAATGCTTGCCATACTGTGTATGTTCAGCATATACTTGAATGAGAAGTTGCATCAAAAACTTTGAGCAATTGCTATAGAATTCTTCTAATATTTGTTGTTCTTCTAAACTCAGACCCTTGTGCTTGCCAGGGAAGTGCTTATTCTATTGAGCCACCTCCCCAGCCACCACCTCCATGGCCTCCTCTTCCTCTTCCTCCTCCTCTTCCTTCTACTCCTCTTCCTTCTCCTCTGCCTTCTCCTTTTCCTCCTCCTTTTCTTTCTCCTCCTCCTCCTCTTCTTCCTCCTCCATCTTTTTGAGACAGGGTTTCACTATGCAGTTAAGGCTGGCCTTGAACTTACAGTGATCCCCTGGTCTCAGCCTCCTGAGTGCTGGGATCACAGGCGTGCACCATGATGCCTGAGTGAGCAGTTGCTGTGAAGCTTGAGCTTTGTGCTACAGTGCTATAGCTGCTACCAAAACAAAGCCATAAAGTGCAACTCTGTGAAAAATTATGTCAACAAAGAAAACAGGAGTGCAGGGCTCCTCGTAAGGGGCAATGAACATTCTTTTCCACAACTCAGATCGTTTATCCTGTATTCACGAAAACTGCTTCCATTTCTGCTAGCCATTAATTCATATTAATGGTTGCTCCCTTGCTTCTGATTGAAGAACTTCTTCCTCTTGCTTTTCACACTGCAGTAGGCCTTGGATCTGATTGACTGCACTGGTATAGTTTTTTCTCAGCATAAAGATTAGATTCATGGGAATCTAAACACTTGACAACTGTCTGAAATTACTTGCCTGAAAGACAGTAAATACCATAATTTTCTAATGAATTCTGGAACAGTGCCAAAGAAAGTCACTTTAAAAATACATTATTACAGATAGAGTTCTGAAAAAGAAGCAAAAAGTCTGTAAATGTGTGTGTCCTTTTTGTGTGGCTTAACGCTCCCATTTGTGGAAGCTTTTGCTGTTTTTCTTTATAGTCTTCTGGACCCTTTAACTTACCACTTTTTACTTGGAGAGAGTTCCTACTAGGAAAGGCCAATTGTAGAAGTACTTGGATGCCTACTATGTGCTAGGCAGATTTTTGACTTTGGGGTTAGGGTTTGTGAATAAAATCAGAAAAAATTTCTCTGTTCCTCTGGATCTTATATTGGAACCTTTGCTAATTACATCTTACTAAGACAAGGGAATAGGGAATCAGGTAGAAATAATTACTTAAAATTAAATCCTTCACTTATGAGAAGTGTGCTCCTTAAAATTGCGGCAGCTGGTAAAACACGAGTCTGCATGGCTCCTTGCAGTGGAATACTGCAGTGTAAAATTACCACTAGTCCTCACTCTGCCCTCAACCTCACTCCCCCAAAGTAGGCTTTCTCGGTTTGCTTCTATGCATCTGTTAGTATGGCTGTGTGATTCTCTACCAGTCTTTCTATGTTAATATACACATAAAAGATTTTTTCATTTTTCTTTCAATGAAAATGGTTTATTGCATATTCTATTCCATCAGTAAGTCTCTTTTTTCTCTTCCTGAAATGTATGTCTTACTATGATATGACCCCCCAAAATACTGGTACATAATTCTTGGTAACAAGTACCCAGTATGTTAAAGTATTTGGGGTGGGGTGGGGGTTAAAATTTTTAATGCTCACCCTGATGGTGAGATGTTAGGTTATTTTTATTCTTTCCATATTAACAATGCTATAGTACCTGTCTTTGCTCACTAGTTCAGCTTGGTTTCTGTTACTGCCATTACCTCTGGGTAACCTTCCCCATAAGTACACATCTGGCTACGTCATCTTTGCAGGAATAACTGGAACTTACATTTATTAGACTGTAAAGGTTAGGTTTGGCAGACTTACTCCTAAAACATGGTTAGTTATTGAGCAGGTATTTATTTGGCGAACTTTCTATGTTAGGAACTGTTCTGTACACTTCATCAACATAGATGAAGACCTCGTAGGGTATATGTTCTATTTAGGGAAGATGAACAGCATACAGCAGTGCAATAAGTAAATTACTTTGCTTATGGGAACATGGTAAGTGATATGGGGAGGGCTGGTGGAGGACACAGAGTAGTCAGTTGTATTTTGAAAGTATGCTTTGAAGGATTTCCTGATGGGTTAGATGAAGAGAGTAACAAAGAGAACAGAGGGAGGAACAAATAATGCCTGGCTTTTGCCTTGCTTTGCTTTACTTTGTTTTGTTTTATTTTTAACCTGAACAATGGGAAGGATTGTGTTTTGGGGTTTTGCTTGTTTTTGTTTTGAGTCTAAACTGAAAGGGATCATTTTTGTTTATTTGTTTAGGATTAGCAGTTTCAGTGTAGACTGAGGCCTCTTGCAGTATCTGTTAGAAACTGGTGCACTGTCAGGAGGCAGTGCTCTGAGTATAAAGCTCTTACAGTTTCGCTGTCCTATGACTTAGGCAATGACTCTATCATCTGTGAGTATTAGGGTCACTGTGAAAAGGCGCATCCTTGCATGTAGCTTTGGCTCACTTGTGACTCTTTCCGCAGACTACACTCCTAAAGGAGCACCATTGAGCTAAAGATATGGTGTACATTTTAGAGTGACAAGCATTGCCAAATCAGTTTACCAAAGAAAGGCATTGAATCATGGACATTCCCGCTGGTGTCAGCAAGAATATTTTTTTACTTCATCTTGGCCAAAACTGAATACGATCAGTTGTTCAAGCTTTTCAAGGTAACCAAGTTATAGTAAGGAGCAAATTCACATTTGTTTAAAATTACAAAAGGTCAAGTGAGCACCAAATTGAAAATTTAATGATATTTTTTACTAATTAAGGAAACAAATATGACCTAGCTGTGAGTTAGACATTATGCTAGGTCTGCAGATTATAAAGATGTGTGAAACACAGACTTTACCTTCATAGCGTAGCTGATGGCAGAAGACCTGTCTTTGGGCACTTGTGGCCCACTGACACATGGACCATAAAAGAAATATGTAATAGTGTTTGGAGGCTATAGGGACCAGCCTGATTTTGTCTTGAAATTAGGTCTAGGAGGGATTGGGGAGATGGCTCAGTGGAATAAATGCTTCCCTGGCAAGCACAAGGGCCTGAGTTCAATCTCTGGTTCTGCAAGAAAAAAAAAAGAAAAGAAATTAGGTCTAGGAAGGTTTTTGTAGTAGAGGAGATATTGGCGATAGGCGTTAAGAGTCAGACAAGTGTTTGCCAGGTGGACATCTGGAGATCTATCAGAGGAGAGCTTATGTGTATGCATAGCAAGGCATAAGAAGCTAGAGGTTCTATGTACGTTCCCTGGACGTACATGCAGCCCTAAGAATTGTGGAGTGACAGAGAGACACAGAGACTTGTATGCCATTTTGTTTTTTAAGACAGAGCCTCTACAAAGTTCAGGCTGGCCTTGTGCTCACTTTTGTGTCTCCCAGGCTGATCTCAAACTCATAGCAATCCTCCTGTCTCAACTCCTGAGCATTGGGATTGCAGGTGTGCCCAGGGCTCCATGGCTGGCATCGCATGTGGGTCCAGGGATTGAATTTGAGACATTTTGCTTGCCAGGTAGCTGCTTATGTCACTGAGCTATCTCCCCAAGCCCTCCCCGCCTTTTTTTTTTCTGGACTGGGGAAGTCAGACTCAGTACCTTGCACTTGCCAGGCAGTTGCTTATAACACTGAACTGTCTCTCCAGCCCTTGTATATCTTGCCAGGACATAAGCCCCTGAACTTATTCTGAGGGGAATAGGAGCCCTTCAGATATTTAGGCAAAAGAATTACAAACTTGTGTTCTGACTGTTGAAAGCAATTCTACATTGAACACAGCCATTGCTTTGTGTTCATTTTTGTTGTTATCCCCGGAAGATCACCTAAGACAGGGCATTCTCATAGCAACTTTGACTAACTGGCTGAGTGAGTCAAATAAAGTTTTATTTTAAAAGTCATTTGTTAATGTGTTTTTTAAAAAATAGATGCTTTTGTGCTATGTTCCACAGGTTCAGTTCTTGAAAGACAGCACTTGGCTTCCGTAATCAAGCTGTTCACTTCCTGATCTTTACAGAGAGCTTGCAAACCCTTGATTTAGAGGTCAACAGGAATGTGATGACCAAAGTTAGGGTGGAGTAGGTAAAAGAACAACCCCAGGATTATGCAGCAGCTCAAATGTGAGAATTTAGTGAATAACAGAGTGGAAACTTTGGAGAGGATGGAACCAAGATGGCATGCAAGTGCTAGGAAAGGTGGCAGGAAAAACGGAAGGTGACGGGGCTGCCCTGCACTGTGGGTCTGAGGAGTGGGCACTGCCCTAAATGACTGTGAGAAATGGCCAATTTAAATTTCACCCTGTTGGCATAGTGTTTTGTTCATCTACAAAAATCCAAATCCACTCTGTTCCCCTGCCCCACCATAACAGCGTATTGTGGAATGAGATTCGATGTGTGTCATTTAACTTCTCACCCTTCATGGCCAGGCTTCGACCCTTCAGGAAGCTGCTCTGCGTCAGGTGTGTGTTGCAGACTGACTTGCCCTTGCTCAGCAGGCTCAGGTGGTATCCTCGGAAACCTTCTGCTGTCTAGATGGGGGCCTTTCCAACTGGCCCTTCTGGTTTGCCTACCAGTATTATTTGTTTAAAGATAAGCTGTGTCTCACACACTTTTGTGTATCTTCCAGAGTCCACCTAGAAACCATAGTGCTCCTACCTGTAGGGCCTGACAGTCAGGTGGCGATGTCATGCAAACTTGACTTGATGTTACCACCCTTTCTTGATTTGCTCATCAAAAATTTAGTGAGCACACGTTAGTATCAAGGTTCAGTGATTTGCAGTTCTTGCCTTCAGGGAGCTTTTGTTTTAGTACAGCAAGAAAGACAATGTATTATCACACCCACTCCCAGTTCCTAGAACTGCAAAACATCACACTGCAAGGAAATTTTGAGATTTTATTTTTACCCCACCCTCTCATTTTCCAGTTGTTGTAATTGCATAAAGCTAGATGTTAAGTGTTGATCTCATGAGTGGTGAGCCTTTGGTTTGTGTTGTCCAGGTTGAACAGTGTGACCGACCAGGTGCAGAGCAAGACATTCTTAAATGTGTATTATATATATGGGGATGGATTTATTTATTTATTTATTTATTTGCCATTTATGTATCCCTACCAGACTGACCTTCTATTGCAAATGCTCTGCCTTCATGAGGTCTTTGTTAGGGAAGAATATTTCATGTTTTAGTCCATGTTTTTGTCTCGGACGACATACTGCTATCAGTATTCTCCAAATCTGACATGGAAAATGAGAGAACAGAGTTTTTGGCAGCTCTTCATTTTCATCATCACAAGAGTTGAAAGCAATAATTTTCATTTCATGCTTTGAGTTGCTTATAATATGGTTTTTTCAGTGAATCTTTGGTAAGAAGATGAGCTGGAGCTCTGGGGATGTTCAGGAAACAAGCTTCTGAGGAGGCTGGGCTATAGATCTTCAGGGAGAGAGCAGCATCTGTGCAGCGGACCTGGAGTCCGGATAACTGCCTCCGCCTCGCTGGCAGGTGAGCTGCTCCTGGCTGCCAGACACTTTGTAGGATCACTTGCTGATTGTTTCTGCTTAGTTTCTTTGTGCTGTAGGGTGTATATAATGCAAAAAGAGGGCATGATTAATATTCCAATATTATTCCATTATTATTTTTAAAGAGCAGCAAAGCTTAGAGCCTTGAAGAATCTCTTTGGGGAATGTCAAAGGTACCAGAAGGATTTTGACTCTGGCCTGCATAGCAGAGTATTTCCCCAGGACTAGGTTAGGATGAAGCTCTTAGAGAATTGGCCAGGTGTTCTGAAGGTGAATCTTTCTCAACCAGTCAGCAGTAAGCCCCAAGGCAAGTACAGATTTCCCTTGGTGAAGGTGCCCATTCTCTGCTGGCGGCATGTGGCTCATCATGGACTGAGGAGACACCTGCCTGCCCAATTCCAGAAGCTTCCTGGCTTAGTGTTTGCATTTTACAACGTAGCACGAAAGTGCTGGAATGAACTGTGCTGCTTGCCAACCAGTGAGGTGTTTAAAAAAATGTGTTACTTGCTAGTTTGAATATATATATATACATATATATATATATATATGTATATATATATATTCCAACATTTTGTCATTAAGAAACTTATTTTAGTTTTGGATGGCTTAGGTGAATTTTAGGTATTTCTGTGAGAAGTGTGTAATGCACAATATTAAAAGCACATTTTTCAAAAAATGGGCTTTATTTTACTTTTTAAGCTTATAATAAAATCTACTTTTTTTTTTTTTTAAATACAGTGCCTTTTGAGCTTTGGCACTTGGCACCTGCATAAAGTCCTGTAACTACCACTTTATTCTTGTAGCAGAGCAGTGCAGTCACTCTAAATGTGTGTCTCTCATCTTGCCCTGGATGACCACATCTGTTTCTTTTCGAGCTCATTTTGAACTCATTGGGGTCAGCTGGAACAACTCGTCTGAAGCCAGCTTGCTACCCATGGTGAGTAAGCCTCCTTCGCCTTGCTGCTCAAGCCGCTCACTCCCTTGCATTGCTGCCTATTTCTCTGTTTCATGCATTTGTCCCTTCACGAGTTAAAGGCCCTTGAATTGGTTTTACTTGTGGGGGTCATAAGTACACTCACAGAAGCTTGAAGAAAAGCAGGAAACTAGGCTTTGAGCCCCAAGGAGAGAACCACATGAGTGGGTGGAGAGAGCTTTTGCCAGTCCAAATTTCCATTTTGCTTTAGTAAACACCCAGAAGTGAGATAGAAGACTAAGAACAAGGCTATAGTTACCAGGAGCTGTCTCATGTTCCCAAGTGGTGGTACCACTCTCCATTTTCACCAGTGTGACAGTGTCATTGGTGAGTTTCTCTGCATCTTCCCTGGCACTTGGTACAGGTTGTATCACTCATCCAAAAATCCAAAGTGATTGAAACTCCAACTTTTAAAAACAGTTTTTATCCCAGGCAGAATTTCTGTTAGTCTTATTGGGCGCTGCCCTGAATCTAGGAGTATTTGTTGAGTTGTATCTTTCTGTGCATTTTCCATTTATTTTAGTCCTATAGTTATAAATATCTTTTTATTGCTTACTTTAGGTTTGTTTTTAGGGAAGCTGAGGACACAATGACCTGGAGATCTGATGTGGCCCCTACTTCTTGTCTCTCTTGTCTTGTCTCTCAGAGGCAGTGTGACTGTGACCCTTGCCCTGCTTGTAGGGTTCCTGCTCGTCTGCCTGACCGCGCTATCTGCATGTAACTGCAGCCTCAGCCTGTGTCTTTGCAGGTCTGTGCCAGTGCAGCACGTCACTCAGAGCTACTGCTGGACACCATTTGTTTCCTGGCTGTCATAAGGGTGGCAGATACGGTGTAGTCTTGTCTTTCTCTGTGAAACAGACCAGTGGGCGTAGCACCTGGGGTCCTATACATGGCCTCATTTTAAGAAATGGCTGACTTTAGCAGGGTCCTGTCAGAGCCCTGGAAGTGCCAGCATCTGTCTCTCGGAAGCCATGGTTTTCCCCTGGTCTCTGCTGAGTCAGCTATTAAGTTAGAACTAGGCCAGAATGGCTCATTCTGTAAGCTGAGCAACACTTGAAACCGACTTTCCATCAGAAGGAAGAAAGTTAACTTCCAGCCAGTTTGGCTTATTTTGCAAAATAGGTTTTTGAGGCTGTGGGCAGTAAAAGTAGGGACAGAGAATGTCAGAGTCAGTATGCTGTGTTAGTTATAATTTTATATTCTACCTAGCCATGCAGTTCACACTATGGTTGCTATGGAGAGTTTTCCAAATTGAACTGCCTTTTGAATTTGGGTAATCGGTTTCATCTTTCAGAGCTGGTAGAAGTAATAATCTCACATTCAAGAAGAAAATGTCAGAACTTTTCTTGGTACATATTTTCAGAGCAACTCTTACTTGGTAAATGACCACCTAACCTAAATGCACTTTTAGTTCTCTTCATTAATAAAACACATGGCAAGAGCCTTCCCTTGAGTCCCGAAGAGCCCTGTGCATAAGCTTCATCCTGCTGTGCTTATCCGCACACTGAGAGCTGGGCAAATGGGTGTACTCATGGTGAAACAGCAAACACACTTGAACGTGGACTGTGTACTTCACGTCTCCCCTGTGCTGTGTTTTAATTTGTCTTTTGTTGTTTTGTGACTGTTACTGGCATAGCTATCCCAAAAACCCTGTGTCATCACATCTTGGGATGTCATCAGTAAGAAATGCCAGTGTTAGAAACTTAAGGTCATTATTTTGAAATTCAGCGAGATAGATTCTTCTGTGTAGAGGCCTAAGAAATACATGGGTTACTTTCAAATAAGAGAGTCCGGCTAGCAGTGTCATACATTGCAGCCTTTCCACACCGGAACATTCCTAGTTCAATTTTCTTGCAAGAAGGATCTCTGAAAGCAAGAATAACAAAAGCAATTCTGTTATTGCACATTTAGAATCAGTTCTTAGATCTTGGAATAGGAGAATTCTGAGTGCAGCGGTAGCACCCTGAAAGAGAGGGCGCCTGAGCCTTGGCCCCTCACCGTCCAGGTCAGTGCTTCCTGCGCCCCGTGTGACTGGTGGGCACAGCAGATTGAGTGTCTGGATTTTATGCTGTCAGTGCGTACTAAACCACGTATTTGAAAAAATCAGTATGAAAAGCAGAAAATAAAAGACCCCAATGGTTTTACATATTGATTTGATGTTGAAGATAGAGTATTTTGGATATGCAATGTATTAATGTTTGTTTGTTTTTTAAATGGGGGGTCCTACTATGTGGCCCAGGCTGGTGCTGAGCTCACAACCATCCTTTTGCCTTAGCCTCCCGAGTACTGGTGGAAGCCACTATGCCTGGCTTATGTATACATTTTTCAACTACACATCTGCTCACGCTGTGTTTTCATCATACCGTGCTGAGGGCTCGTGTGACAGGGGTACGTGCAATCCCCAAGGCGTGAGAGAGAAGGTTGCTCCTTTGTTGGCAGCCATATCCACCCTGACAAGGCCTCTGAGTAGTGGCCGTGCAGAGGTACGACGAGGGAGGATGAAGTGAGGTATGTCCTGTGGCTGTTTGGGCTTGCAGTGGCTGTGAGAGGCTCAGGGTAGGACAAAGAGGTAATGAGGCCAGAATGTGAAAGAAAATCCCAGCACTTTTTCTAGAGTGGCCTTTTCCCAGCAGGAGTCTTACCTGACCTTGATTTTGTGCTTAGAATCCATAAGCATGTCAGTTGCTGGAAGCCTCTTTGATGTGATAGGTTTAATAGGAATTCCAAAGTGCTCTCACCTGGAGTTAAGTGCTTCTGCAGCATGTCTAAAATCATTTCTTTCATTAATATTTTTGAGAATATTGGTACAGGCTGTTGCCTTGCTGCCAACTAGGAGACTTGATAGAGCTTAGCCAGGCCTAAGCCTCCTGTGTCCCTGGTGCCCCTCCTGTGTAGAATCAGAAACTACACAAACAGGAGATTTGGTCTTTGACCACAGAGAGCCTATGCAGTTATTAAGTAGCACTGAGCTGTGCACTGTTCGAGGGCGAGGGCGTGGCAGCAGCTAGAAAATAGCTGAACTCTGCTCCTGAGGAATTGATGTTCTGCTGGGGCCTATGATACCATTTGAGACACTTGGAATGAATGAGTGATAGAGGAACTGGAGAGTTACATGGACAAACCTATTTATTTCAAAAATAACTGTCATTGTACATTTTGGATCTCCATAGGGGTCATGGAACACCCGCTTTACAGTAAGAGCCCACCCATGTGTGCACTCACCAATGCAGCAGTTACTTACTGACTATCTGTCCTGTTGGAGGTACTCCCCTAACTGTTGGGAATACATTAGTGAATGGAAGAGAGACTGCAGTGCTCAGAGACTTAGACTGCGGCCGGGTGAGGGAGAGAGCACATTAGACGGTAAGCACACAGTGTAAGTACCTGGACAGTGTGCATTAAGGAAAGCGGGGCATGGGAAGTCCGGAGTGTGAGTGAATGTTCAGTCTATGCGGTGATGTTCAGGGAAGTCAGGTGGAGATCCTGACCTTGCCATAGCGGGGTAGAAGCGGGAGAATGGCAGGTAGAGGTGGGTGAGGGGAGCAGCCAGTACGAGGTCACTGGGGCTAGAAGTGTGCCTGGCTTGCTTGAGGAACAAAGGCTGGCCAGTTTGGATGGTCCTGACTGAGTGAAGGAGGCTGGTGAGACGGCTCAGAGGCCCAAGTGCCTCCCTGGCAAGCCCATGAGGAACCTGAGTTTGGCTCCCAATACCGGTCAATCAATGAGAAAGTTGTAGGAAATAGAGGAGTAATAGAGAACGTGGTCCCATAGAAGCCTCAGCCTTTGCAATTCAAGGTTCTGAGCAGAGAGCTTCTGTGATTTGACTTACCTGTTATTTTCTTAGCTATTACAGTAAAATTCCATCTTGCTGATAGAAGGTTCTTTAAAGTATAACAGATACACCTCGTCCTCTACCTAATCATCCAGAAATCCCCAGGTGCTGCCCCCTTCTCGTGTCAATTTCTGCAGCCTGGTACCCTGTGGATACTGTGCTGGGAGAGAGAAGCTGAGGTTAGAAAGACCAAAGAGGAAGCCTCCCAGGTGGTAGGGAGGCAGGAATGGTAGCTGTCCAGGGTGCACAGGAGAGCAGGTTAGGTCTGGTCTCAAGGAGAGGTCTGATGGGAAGTGTAGGAGAAATCATGACTTCTGCCCTGAGCCCTGAGGAAGGTTGGGGACCTCACCTGCTGAGGTGGGACAAGCTGTGAGTAGGAGCGTTTGAATGACAGAGTTTTTATCTCTGGATGTTTTGAGTCTAAATGTCTCTAAATGTCCAGGACAGACATCGGTGAGAGAGTGTGCTGAAATGAAATGTACAGATTAATGCTTGGAACCCGTGTGTAACTGGTGAGAGAAACTTGGAAACGAAACTGGTGGTGCTTGTTGGAGCCCTGAGTGAGTCTCGGGTTCTGAGGCGAGTGAGCAGACTGACAGCAGAGTGTGGTGCTGCCTCTGTGCGGTTCCCCAGTTCCCTCTTGTGTTTGCCCTGTGGCAGGAAGGTTTCCTGTCTTGGCAGAGGCTGCGTGATGCTGAGTGTAGTTTTATTGCCTTGGTGTTCGTGCAGCTTGTGTGACCTTATCAGGGGTAAGAAGAACCGATTCAGAAATACTGTGCTGTGTTCCACCAGGAGGTCTAACCTGAGAGTCAGGAAGAAATGGGACTTGACTCTAGGTTACAGCACGGCTGTCAGTCTTTCTGTATTTGGCTCACAGTGCAATTAAATGGCATAGTGAGCTGAAGAGAGTGACGAGAGTGACAGTCACAACCTCCGTGTTAGAGGTGGCAGAGTTCTTGCTTTGAGTATTTCTGTGTTGTTAGGACTTTCTTGAATGAACAGGTATATTTTTCTAATTTATTCAAACAGTGGTTTTTATTCTAAATTGAGTCTTGGACTGGAGATCAAGCAGTCCCTGCCTGAGACAGAAAATGCCTTTGCCCCCCAGGGAACTAATAGCCCTTAAAGGTAGTGTGAGATCTTTATAGTTTTATAATTATAACACAAGATACTTCAATTAATGAAGAAGAAATGTGGCAGCCATGTCAGGTTTCATGGATTAAGTTGTTTTCCACTCCTGGGGACTGAGCCGGAGCCTGGGGCATGCTGGGCAAGGGCTGTATCCGTAAGTTTCTCAAACTGGCCTCTGACTTGCAATTCCCTGCCTCTGCCCCCTGAGTAGCAGAGATTATAGGTGTGCACCTCTACACCCAGCTTTCTGGCTTTTTTATGCACCAGTAATTGAATGAGTTCTTTGTGGATCTTTCTCCACCAGTGTTTCTCCTTTGCTAGAGCTTCGGGACCTCCAGGGCAGTGGTGACTCTGAGACCTCTGGCTGCTTCAGCAGTGAGTTCTATGGGTACACATGCTCACTGTGGAGAGTGCGCAGGCCTTGTCCCATTCCCTGGCATGATGGGAGCTGTGTGGGTCTGGGACACACACCTGCTGTGGGCGTCATGGGCCCTTGGCAGAAACTCAGCTGGAGGGTCCCATCATTGCCATTAGGATCTAAGCAAGTCACCTGTCTCCCTGAGCTGCTGTCTCCTCATCTGGAAAACTCAGATTTAACTGTCAGAACTTGATGTCTTGTGGCTTTAATATTTATGCAGGAGTGGGGCTATATACCATGAATTCTATGTGAAATCACACTGTGGAATTTTCACATATGCATAAATATCTAAGAGGTCACCATACCGATCCCCATTCTGCCATGGGAGGCTCAGGGCCAAGTCCATGTTGTAGCTCTGGGAAGCAAAATGGTGGAGTTATTTAGGGGAGCTTGTAAGGGATGTCTGTGCTTCCAGAGTGTTGTGGACCAGAGACTTCATTTTCCCTATCCATGAGGGTAAATGTGTTCAATGTAATTGGCCTCTAGGTCTCCTGACACTTAGTGCCCAGCTGTATAACACAACTGAGGGTAAGGAAGAACCCTAGAGAATGTTTATGCCCCAAGATGTGGGCTCTCTTCATGTCCTCTCTGTCTATCCTGGGTCTTGTGGCTTATTTTTACTTTCTTTTTTTTCCTCTGCTTGTATGAAAATGTTGGTATGGTGACTTCCTTCTAATTTTATCAAATACAGTATGTCCAGAAGCAAAACAGAGCCATGTTTCAGTGTGCGATTCCTGGCAGAATCAGTACTGTTTCATCTTAGGATAAAACTGTGAATTTGTGGGAAGCAACATGGTGTGGTACTTAGGGAAAGCAAGTGGAGTACATCGCCCTGCTCCAGGGATGCCTTTATCTCAGAGCCTGTGGAAAGCGCTGTCATTTGTGAGAGCAGAGGCTACTGAGAACAGAGCCAGAGCTCCCGGCTCAGCAGCAGGAGCTGCGGGTGGTGTGCGAAGGGCATGGCGGTCCTGCCTTCCTGTGGAGTCTCACCGTTCATTCACTCACTCATTCATTCAGATTACACAAGTCAAGTGTGAGAGAGACAGTGCACACCCAAGGAGCCTAGACCAGGGCAGCAGTGTGGCCTTGTGCCCCTGCCGTGGGGCTGTGCTGACTGAGGGCAGGAGGGGTGGTCCTGCTGCTCAGCTTCCAGGTGACTCCTGATGCCAGAGTATCTTCCCACTGAGGCTGTGACTCCAGTTTGTGAAGGCATGTGTTTCAGATAAGACAGCTCCAAACTCTTGGCTGCTCTTCATCCTGGGCTCACCTGAGGCAGGGGGAGCTGTGCCAGTGCTGAGGCGGTACCTGGGCTGAGCTCCCGGAGACAGCACGTTCTGTTTTGTGGATAGTTTAGATCTTTAGAGAGGTTAGAGTGACCTGAGGAAGTGCTCACCTTAGGCACATGCCTTAAGGGTTACTGAAATATATAGCTATCAAGAGAAATAACATTTTAGTATGATTTTTAAAAAATAGTATCATTTAAAGTAAAGTTAGATCGGTGTTACTGACTTACTTTTCCCTCTGACTGTTACGAGTTGCTCTTGGTGCTGTTCCTGACTGACCTTGATGTGCAGCTGATACTTAGATTATCATAGATCACTTTGTGTTCATTTTTGTTTTTAAAAATATTGCATGAAATACTTTTTTCTCTATTACTGAGTTTTTTGGCATGCCTTAAAATCTGCCCTCAGGATTGTTGATCTACTTTTACCGTGATGTGTCTCTTCCCATGATACCTGTCTTGGCTTCCAACTTTGGAAACCTGTCCTTGGTATGATTCGAAGAGACATGAGCAACATCCAGAGTGATTCCTCAAAGAGTAGAGTTCTCACAAATTATGGCGTGCATGAACGAACTTTTATGTCATGTGTGAAAGACTTTTTATATACTTAACAGCTGCGTAAAAATCACTCTCTGCTTTCCAGTGCTGATCTGCTGCTGGAGTTACACACATCCAGCAAACCCTAGTATTGATGGAGCTGTCCTGCCCTTGGTGGTCATGCGTAGATGCTCTTCAGGATGACTCGCAAGTAGCTTATTGTATGGAGGTCAGAAAAGTATTAGTCAGAATAAGTATGGCAACAATCAAATTCCAGCACAGAAAAGTATTAGAAGAGTCCAGAGAAAATCAGATTTACTGTGACTTGAGCTTTGTGAATAGGAAATTTCCTGGAATATGAACCCTAAATTGGCTTTTAAAGGAAACTTTATTTGAACACAAAAGCAGAGAGGTAGCATCCTCCAAATAAATAAAGTAGCATCCATTTTCTTTGATTTTTATCAAAGCAAGAATGTGACTCAGAGTATGCTGGATCACACGGTGAAGATGAAAACTCGTTTACTTCACTGGGCACTCTGCATTGCTCACTAGCCTCTGTGGTGGCTGAGCAGGTCTTTTGTCCTGGCTGTGGTGCGTCATGACTCAAACCCTTTAACCAGATACAGGAGGTAAATGCAGCATCAGCTAGCTTTAGCTGTGTGGAATGAACATGGTCTGTGTGTTCCTAATGCATGCTGCACATTGTGACGTGTCAGCAAGCCAGCGATAGAGTTGATGTTAGGCGAGACATTAGCGTGATTAATTGATCATTAGGCTGTTTGAGAAAGGCACACTGTCATTAGCTTCCCCACAAATACTCCTGCTGCCTTTGAACAAGCTTCTTGCCACTTTCTGAAGTAGCTCTGGGTCTCCTCTTGATGAGTATCTCATTGCTGCCAGGTGGCACGTGGAGAGAAGGCAAGCTCTTCAGAACACCGTAGTGTATCCTGTCCGTGTCCACCTTATTCACTGGACCTGGACACGCACCTCTGGCTCCTTCCCAAAGTCCAATGAACCATGAAAAGTAAAGGCTTTCAATTGATTCAGGATATCAAGGCAGCCACAGCAGTACAGCTAAAGATACTTATGAAAGAGGACTTAACAAACTTGCTCAGTAACTGGCAAAAATGGTGGAATATGTATGTTCAAAGTGAGGCAGAATATTTTGAGGGAAATTAATGACGCTTCTTTTACTGTAATAAATGTTTAAAAATTTTTAACATTTGTTGTATGTTTCGGTCATCCTTGATAAGTATGAGCTAATATGTAAAGCAGTCAAAAGGCAATACAGATATATGTAAAATTGAATGTACATGTTCAGACTTTTTAGAAACATTTTGGGGGTTTATAGTTGACTTACATTGTCCTTCAGGCTTAGAGTGGGAGTCTGGACATGTACACACCAATGAAATCGGCGCCATGGCTGTGGGAATGAATAGAAGGCTGGGGGACACCATCTGTGAGCGTCTTAACTCCCAAGTCCTCCAGATGCTGAGTAGGGAAGATCACTGGTGCCTGAGAATGAAGAGCCGGCCTGCACAATGTGACAAGATGCGGTCTCAGAAAGGGAAAGGGAGAGAAAAGGGCAGAAGAGAGGGGAGATGGGAGAGGGAGGAGATAGGGCAGTGGGGAGCCATCCAGGGCCCCCACCTGTGAGTGGTCTTGTAGCCACAATTGTCACAGTTGTGCCCTGTTCCCACACAGCCAGAGTAGATCTGCAACATGTGGTAGCAAATTTTAGACTGCTGTTTTTAGAATTTTGCATGGGTGAATCATGAAGTATATACTTTTTGGGGGGTGGGGGGGAGATGAGTCTGACTTCATTTGAAGCACAATATGAGATTTTTGATGTGCTAGCATAATTTTTGAAATCCAGCCACATTTATTTTATTGTTGAGTAGTACCTCATTATATGGATGTACCATAATCTGTTTGTCTATTTACAGTTAGTCATTTGGAGAGTTTCCAGTTAGGGCAGATTACAGATATAGCTGCTATGAATACTTACATCTAAGTTTACACATGAATGCAGGCTTTTATGCCTCTTGGGTGAGTATTTAGAGGTAGTATGACTGTATCATATGGTTATATCAGCTTTTCCAGACACATGCCAACTTTTATAGAGTGGTTACACTATTTTAAATTTCCAGGTGGGCGAGATAGCTCAGCGGACTTAGTGCCTGCTTAGGCAAGCACAGGGACTAGATTCGATCCCCCATACCACATGTCGTGCTGGCCCTGGCCCTGGGTGCACTGAGCTGGCCACAGAGACCAGATGTTGGGGTGCATGGCTATAATCTCAGCATGGAGGTGGGAGTGGGGGAGTCTGAGCTGTGTAGTGAGTCCCTGTACCAAATGCATAAAATTAATTAATTAATTAATTACTTTCCATCAGCAGTATGCAAGAGTTCCGTTTTTCCCACATAGTTGGTTTGGCCAGTCTTTTTAATTGCGATCTTTCTAAAGTGGCCAAATTTCATTATTTTTTAATCTTCATTTTTATAATGACTAACAATACTGAATTTTTTAGGAACTCACTTGCTTTTCCTATCTTTTGAATTATTTTCTTCCCTTCATATTTGTTTTATCAACTTATTCTTGAGTGTTAAAAGGTTTATAATTTTGAATAAAACCCTTTACTAGATGTGCCATTTGCAGGATTTTTTCTCTCCAATCAGGGCTTTGCATTTTCATCTCTTTACAGTGATTTTTGAAGAAGAGGAGTTGTAATTTTCTTTCAATCCAAGTTATCAGTTTATGGAACATTTTGCTAATATAGCTAAGATTAGCTCATCTAATCTAAGGGCACAAGATTTCTTCCTGGAAACTTTAATAGTTCTTGGTTTTACTTTTCTATTTATAGTTTGAGTTAATGTATTTTCTGTTTCGTATGTGGAAGTCCAGTTGTTTATTTTTCACATCTGAAGATCTTTCTCCCCTCAAGTGCTTTTGCTTCATCAGTCAGTGTGTCCTTGTCCAGAGATTTGAGGGTGCATTTCTGGATTCTCGGTTATGATCCATTGATTATTGCTGTATGTTTAGAACAGCACAAGACTGTCTTGATAACTAGGGTTTCATAATGTCTTGAAATTAGGTAATGTTACTCTTCCAACTTTATTCTCCATTTTCAAATTTGTTTTGGTTAGTACTATTTCCAGTTCTATGAAATGGGATTTTCTTTGGCATGACATTGAATATCCCGATACAGACAGATCTGGGAAGAACTGACCATTTAAACCTCTTCCCCTGGAAACTTGGGGTTAGATCAGCAGCAGACAGCTTGCCTTACATTTCTGTGATTGTGGGCCATTTGCCCCTATGTGTCCTAATTTTCTTACTCATAAACTAGGAAAAGAATATTGCCCTGTGTGAGGGTGGTACTGATGTGATGTTACTCTTCTAAGTGGTAGAGGGTGTTGCCTGGCACATAGAGTGCCCTGTGTTTGAAACTGCCCTGTCTGCCTCATTCATGTTTGTCAAAATTGCATAGGATGAGTAACTTTCGGCTTTTACATTGCTACTCTGTTAAAGCATAGCTTCCTTACATCTCTTCCTACTATGTATTTCTCCTCCCAGTGTTTACATACGTGCTTCTATTTTTTGTATATATTCCCCTTAAGAGTAGTTCTTTTATTTTTAATCTTCTCTTGTGAAGCTGGGTATATAATATAAACTGATAAAATGATTTTAAATTCTCACTTCCAAATTGAATCTAATTATATCAATGTCTTAAAGTAACTTCTGATTGACATACTATTTGTGTTTTGTATTCATACATTTATTGAATGGGATAAAATTAAATAGGGGAACTGGTGACATCCCTCTGTCCATCATAACCCTTTATGTATCATTTTCTAATGACCCAATACAACTCACTTACCAAAAACATAGGAAAACCTTACCAAATGACTTTTTAAAATGAAGTTACCCTCTGCTATATTTTTTTTATTTGTCATTTCTAATAAAGAGCCTGGAGGATCGCTTAGAGAATCAGTTGGTTATGCCTTTTTCTAGTTAAATCCATAGTATGTACTAGTCTTGGTTACCGGCCTTAGAAGGGTACATTTAATAAAGTTATGAAATACTAAAGGTCTGTTAACCCTCTGATGTTCTACCAAAGTCACTGGATGTCTTTATAAATAACACCACACCATTTTCCTTGGTTGACAGGCCTTTCTTACATGCACTCATCATTTTAAAAGCCATTTACAGGATACTGATTTCTTCCATCTTAAAAAAAAAAAACACACACAACATTTGGGAGAAGTTGTATTATTAATTTCTAATGCTGTAATAAAAAGTATATGGAATGATTTATAAACAGTTAAGGGAGGAAATTTCACTTGTTTTCCACTATTACAGTTTTTTAAGTGAAATTTTCTAGTTAAGGCCCCATGTGGGCAGGTGCGTTTGAATTTCTCATTTGCCATAACATGTTTTGTTTTAAATTTTAATAAGAAACAGTAAAGAAAAAATGGCTTATAGGCTCTGGTTTATAAGAAAAAGTGATGATGTTTCTGGGTGTTTGTTCTGTATTGTATTGTTTTGTTGAGATAACATAATAAATTTTATTTTCGAGGCTCTTAAAAGCAAACCTACTTTTGTACAGATAAAGCTAGTGAAATTGAATCGGTTATTCAATAGTTTGAGTATTACTTGTTTTACTGTTTTGGAATCATACACATTAATGGAGTAGCTGGCTTTTGAACCGTGTTTTTGTAAGTGACCCCAGATGAGTAAGCAGTCTGAAAGGGAAATGTGGTCCAAAAGGGAGGTGCGGCCGGCGAGATAGTGCAGCAGACGCAGTGCACGCCGAGGGAAGTGCAGGACCCTGAGCCGGCCTCGAGACTGGCGTGGGCGTGGCAGGTAGCGCCCGCGCCTGTGACCTCCGCACCCTGTACCAAGTACATAAAGCAGTAACAGCAGCAATAATGATAAAGGGAAAAGAGAGGGAGGTGAGTCTCCGTCCACTGCTCTTTCCGCTTTCTTGCCTGGTCTAAGCCCAGATGCCCCGCCCAGCGGCAGGGATAATTGTTTCTTGGTCGCTTTTATTTCCTCGGGGTCTCCATTGTGGTTTACTTACTCTATCAGTAAATTGCTTTGAGCTAAGTCACAGATACCATGTAATTTCATTGTAAACATTAGTGTTTTTAATCTGGTTTATAAGACCTGAGATGGAGAATATGCCTAATATTTTATATTCTCCGTGTCGTACTATGACCCATGTATAGTTTTTACTCTCAGGTATAGTTTTAATATAAGCTGACTAAACACAGGTTCCCTTTTCCTGTGGTGCGCCGTGTGCTCCGCCGCTGAGCTGCATTTGCTCTTGGAGAAGTGCTGGGGAGATGGGGTGCGCTCGTCTAGCACAGGCTGTTCGCTCCCGTGGGGCTCCTCTTCCTTGCCTTGTCCCAGCTGTTTCACTGAAAATAATGTAAGAATTAATGCTCACCAGAAGATATTTTAAAGCATTTCATATCTTAAAGGATCCATTAAAAATTCCTGCAATGACATAAACCAAAATAATGAGTGTATAATACCGATCTCTGTATTGTGAATGTCCAGAACACATGTATATCCATTTTTATAAACAGGAAACATTTGGAACCAGTTTTATTGTGTCAACATATGCATAGCACACTATCTGCTACCTTATCTTCCCATTTGTAGTTCAGTGCCTGAAGTACATCCCCACTGTTGCACCACCATCACCAACCTGTACAGAAGCCGTGTGCCCTTCCCAGCCCATGACAGTTCCCTTCCCTGTCTTCACTGAATTTGGCCTTCTATGTACTGTGTAGAAGAGGAACTACAATACTTGTCCTTTTTGTCTGAATTATTTCACTTGGCATGTCTTCAGGGTTCACCCATGTATAACCATGTATGTGCATGTGTGTGGGGGGTTAATAGCACTCCATTTCTGAATGTGCCACTTGCATTTCTCCATTCCTCTGTTGGTAGACATTTGGTATATATCCAAAGGTTTTCTTTCTTTTTGTGCGAGGAACTAAGGTTGGACTTGGGGTCCTATGCTCACCAGGCAAATTGCCTGCATACAATTGAGCTGCATCCTTAGTCCCACACAGCTTATTTTTTAAAAAAGTAACTGAAGTATGCACTTTTGGCTTTATAGTTTAAAAAATGTTAACCTTTCTGGAAAACTTTGAAGATGATGAACAGGTGTCACTGGGCCTCATTTCCACAAGTGCAGACTAAGATTCTGGAACATTGTAGGCTTGCAAATGAGCATGACTGCTCATCTCTGGAGCCAGGACTTGGCCCTCCAACTCTAGCATTCTGACTTTGACACACATTTGCATGCCTGATCTGCATGTTAAAGGTCTTAAAGTCCGGTATTCATGTAAATCCCTGTGGTTTTTTTCTACCTTTAACTCAGTTCTATGGTGTGGTACCATCTCAGGTGTCATAGGTCATGTACCATCCTTGCCTCTGTTTCATCATGTGACCACCCAAAGCATTCGGCATTTCCTGAGTATGTTCTAGAGACAGAGGGACGAGTGTCACCCTGGCTTATATCTGTGGGGGCCAGTGGCTAGACATAAAGTAAATATGAAAACTGACCAGAAATAAGCTTTTTAAGTTCTGATGATTATAGAACTAGTGCAAAAAAGAAAACCAAAAATTCCTGGTGAGGCAAAAACACACTCTCCTTGGGGTGGGGGAAGGGTTCCTAGATATCACCTCTAGGCCATTAGTCACTATCTTGTTGTTGCCAGCAGCCTGGAGACTCTGCCAAGCACTGTCTTTCCTACAGAGCATGGTCCAGAACCGCAGCTCAGAGATTGGATTGCTCTGTTTGAGAGTGGAGGGCTGTGCTCAGTTCCTGCAACGAGTAACTGTCGTCTTCCTTTCAAAGCTCAGGGCTTCTCACTTCCAGTGAGTCTCAGTGTAGTGTTCACATTGATTCTCATATTTACACCCTTGAACTGTAAGCTTCGTGTATTCATGAATCAGAGAGTTCTGATAGACGTCCTTTTGTAGGCACACCTAGCTCCTGCTAGTTATTGATAAGAACTGGGATATGATTCAGCCCCATAAGCACTCTGCGCACACTGTTGGAACTCCTGATCCAGGCCCCTAAGATGTGTCGTGTAGATTGAAAACGGATGTGGAGGCTTCCAATGGTGACACAGGAAACAACACTGTTTCAGCTTCCCACGACCAGGCAGTAGTGCAGACCCAAGTTGTCTAAACTTTTTATTAAAGACAAACTAGAAAAAGAAAAAGACAAGCTAGAAATCTGGATCTTTTTTCCATTGACTTCTCCCAAGTTTTAAATATCGACAACTAGTTTTTTTTTTAATTGAGCTAAAATTTACTATCTTAATCATAATAGTTAAAGTATTGAATCAATAAATATCTCATTAAGCCTCTTCATACTGTTGTGCATCCGATTTCCTGAGCTCTTCTGCTGCAAAGCTGCAGCCCCATGCCTGGTGGAGAGCATCTTGTTGCTTTCTTCTCTCTAATCTCTGCAAAGCAGTGCACCACTGTCTCTGACCATGTGTGACTACCTTAATTCATTCAGCAGAATGTCCTCAAGGTTTATTCTTGTGGTAGCATGTGCCAGTATTTCTTTCCTTTAAAAGGCTAAAACGTATATTCATTTGTGGTGTGTGTGGGGGGTTAATCTACTCACTTACCCATTGATACTTGGGTTGCTTGACAACTAGTTTTTTTGGAATGATTTAAAACACTGTGTCAACTAAACAAAGTATTTCTTATGTGGCTGAATTTCACACATGGTATCAACTGCCATATATGGATAATAAAAACACATGGTTGTTATTATGAACTCATTGCTACCATTCATAAAACCCTTGAAAATACAAAGGATGAAGTGGCCCTGGAAATCACACAGAACTCCTACTTAAAGGCTTGCCTGGGTAAAAATGTATGGAGCATTATCAGAGATTTTTCACTGCAATCTTTGCTTATATCTAATCCTCACTGTGTCTAAAATCCCAATGCTCATTGGTACCAGTCGAGTATTAGGAAGCCAGCAAATGCACAGGACCCAGGCCAGGCATTAAACCGGTGTGTAATGAATGCATGCATTTCCTGTCATTGTGCACTGCTGAAGAAATGAAATGTGTTGGCAAATTGAATAGCCAGAGCACAGCATGGCATCTTCAGGTCGAAATCCCTGCTCACGTGTAGGAATCCCCAAGCACAGTTGCGTGGGGAGGGCTGCATTATGATGGGTCCTGATTGGGTTGTGTTTCAGGGTCTCCTTGACAGACTGTAGCAAGGAATCACCCATAATTTAGATGTAACAAGGGCTCTCCCAGTTCCTGCGCACCAGCATGCATGTATGTCAAAAACAGGTGTGTGTCAATCCTGTAATTATGTTATTTTCATTACTGTAAAGCAGGAGATGTGAACCAGAGAGCCGGGGGAAGTACCTGGCCTTGCTGCCAGCAAGTGCAGTTGGCTTCTTCCTAGCCTTGTAAGAAGAGTCAGGTGGTTGTCTGATCCTTTACCCATCTTTCATGCTAATTCCCCCTCTGGTTTGTCCTTTCTCAGGTAAATAGGAACCCTTAGGCCAGTTCTTTTTATTAAAGATTTCTATGCTGGTGTTGACATGGGTGCTGACAGTGGGATCGGAAACATTTAACTATTGACAGTTGCTCACGTCATGTTCACCTAAATTAAATGATGTCTGCCATGTGGGTGGGGTGTGCTGCTGCAGCACGAAGACTGCCTGCTTTTCCTCCTCCCGCTCCTGTCCTTCCTCCTCTTCCTACCTGAAGCACCAGTTGCATTGAGGAGATGATATGGGGCACATTCCATCGGAGCTTTTAATAGTACACCTTTTTCTAATTTTTATTTTTTTTTATTTTTTATTTTTTTTTTGTCTTTTTGAGACAGGGTCTCACTATGCAGTTCAGGCTGGCCTTAAGCTCACTTTGCAGCTCAGGCTGGTCTCGAACTCACAACAATCCTCCTGCCTCAGCCTCCTGAGTGCTGGGATTACAGGCATGCGCCACCATGCCTGGCTTCTAATTTTTAAATTGTAGGTTTTCTTCTGTGCCCATATGCACATGCTGCCCAATGTGCTGGGTGTGTGGCAGTCCTCTCTATGTGTTTCCCATGGATGGGGAGGACAAGGAAGCCGTAGGGGCAGGACTGCTGTCAAGTCCAGACTCCTGATATTTGCTCCAAGTGAAGGTTGATGTAAAGTCACACAGATATGGTCAAAAATGTTAAACTTGTTGGGTCAGGTCATACTAATGGCCCAGAGGCCCTGCAGTCTTGCTTGCTTTTGAGAACCTGCTAAATCCCTGAACGGTGCAACACAGACACATGATCTGTGTTCCAAGCTGAATGGAAAGACCTGGCCTTGGGAAGGCGGTGCTCTGAGTTTGTCTCGCCACCTCAGCCATTGTCATTGTGAAATATTTATCCTTTGTTGGATAATATACTTTATCCTTTGTTGCCATTTACAGTAACTATAACTAATGCACAAATCATTTATATTAGCTGAGAAAAGAAAATACAAGGAATGAAAATGACCACTATTTAGTTATTGTTACTGGTGACAGCCTCAGTACTTCTTTCCTGGGTAGGTATACAGATGATAGAGGCAGACGTGTAACATGGACATCTACATTAATTAAACTTGCTTAAGTCTTCTTTAAAATTGGAAGCCTTGTGACATTTTCTCTGCCTTGTTAAGATAACTGTCTGTAGCGACTGTGTCAAAGATATACTCACCTGCCAAATGCCCTGCTGTGGGTTTATAGGGTGTTCCAGGGATTGTTCCTCAGAGGGAGTGAGGTTGCTCAGGCTGAACCCCTCAGCTGTTCTAGAACAGGTGAGGATCTGTGAAGCTGGGCCACTCAGGATGCTGAGATCCGACAAGCATGTGTGCAGACAGCTGCCTCTTTGTGGCTTTTCTTAAGTAGTCATACAGTCATAGGAAATGTTTGCTGGCCGTGAATGTTATACGTATTTTTTACTTAAAATTGACATTGCAGATTTAGCTGTAGCTTATGGATTAATTGCAAGGAAGATGATATTCCATTGATTAAAAATATTGAAGTTATTTTCTACTAGAGTTAGCCTGTGTCTGATGTAGGCTGCAGCATCTGATTATGAGAAGGAATAAAAAGGATGTTTTAGACCCTTGTCTTTTTCTCTTGCTCCCTTGTTACTATGATGTGTTTCACACTCTAATGCATTGCTTATGCACACGTGCGCACCTGTGAGCACACCCCCCAGTGTACATGGGCCTGTTCAGGTGCCCTTGTGGTGTTAGGGTTCAGAGGGTCAGAAGGAGTCAGTTTCTGCCATATTTCAGCAGTGCGGCTGGCCCTGTTTCTTTATGTTCTTAGGGATTCTGTGCTCTAGATGTGCAGCCTGCCAGCTCATCTGTTTTAAGTTGCCACCTCACTTGGGCTAAAGACTTTGGAACCATATTTCATTTCTGCCATAAATAATTTGGTTGACAGTAAGGGGTCTGGAGACGTCTTCTGTTACAGGCATTTGATGATAAAACATTGGTGATGCCATTTAAGAGCATTTTTGACAAGTAGTCCCTCTGAAGACCTTGGCTGCAGGTTAGAATACTGTTAGAACATCCAAATGTTAAGCAAATAAATATTTAGATTGCTGTTGAACATGAGATGAGTCTGTGCCTATTTTTAATTTCTCAGGGAACTCAGGAATAACCACTACAGAGCTTACTATTTTTATTTTTATATTTTTGATCTTCATACTGTTAATATTGTAAATTGGATGACAGTTCTTTGTCTAGTTATTTCAAGATTTCTACAAGGAGTTATTTTGCTTTCTTTAAAAAATAAATTCATTCATTTTGATGCCTTCTAATTGTCTCTTTGTCTTGGCCAGATCTATTCAACGAACAAGAAAAATCAGAATTAGATATGGAAGGGTGCCCAGTACAGGGGCAGAAGATGGAAGTAGAAATATCCAAATCAGGGCATTGTGAAACACACTGTGATTGTAAAGGCAAGGGATTTTTAAGATAGATTTGTCCCGCTTTTTTGTTGTTGCTCCTATTTCTGAAGGCTCGTGTAACTCATGTAGCTGGTCCAGACTTCTGTTGGCTTTCATTGACCCAGACAGGGCACAGCTTTGAGAGGAGAAAGCAGTGGAAAGGGAAGTACGAGAGTCCGGGTAGTCCATTTAGCTAGTGGCCCTGCTTCTGGTTCCCCAAGAGCCCAGCCTCCAGTGTCACAAGTGCTTAAATGGTCTCAGATATGGTGTTTCTGGAACGTTATTGATTCTCAATTGCTGGACACTAATCCCCACCTTAGATTTTGTTTTGTTTTATTGTTTGTTTTTACTGCTGGGAATTGAACTTCGAGCCTTGCGTAGGGCAAGCATGTACTCTTCCACTGAGCGGCACTTCCTGCCCTTTACATAAGATAATAAGGTCTATGAAGGCTTCTCACTATTATCATAATGTATTTTGTTGCTGTTTGTTGTTTGTATTTTGAACTCATGCTGGCCTTGTTAAACTCACAGCAGTCCTTCTGAGTTGGCTTCCGAATTGCTTGGGTTACAAGCATGTACCACCATGCCCAGAGGATTATGATGCATCTCAACATGAAAGCCTAGCACAGGCTCCCATAGAAATAAACACTCGGTGACTTCCTCCAACAATAGTAGTATTAAATTGGACCAACTCCTGATAACAACAAATGAGTCGGAGCAGTTGTCAATTCTACTATTCTAATGGAAACACTGACTTGGGGAAAGGCCACCTGTCTAGGAAATGGCTGAGTTTAAGCCCAGTTTGGTCTTAATATGTAATTTACGTTCATCAGCACCAGTGACATGGGAGGTGAGTGCCATTTGTAGTGGATACTTGATGTTTCAGCTCCTTGGTGGCCTGTCTCATTGTATCTGCATGATGTTGGACCTTTGTGACTTATCTGTGACCATACTGCTCCCCAAAGGTGGGAGGGAGCTTTCATTTAGTTCTTGGTTCTACTCTTTGTGCTGCTCTGGTATCAGTTTTGGTCCTGAAGGCAGAGGAACTAAAGAGTGAATTATCTGTGTTTTTCCAGTGTTAGGTTCTGAACTTCGAGCTGGAGTTCAGTCCTGATTTTTCACATCATTCTTCATACAACCACCTTCCACCAGAGAAGCACACATTCTGCAGCTGAGTCTCCAGACTCTGTTACTAATCTCTGTAACTTCTATTTTCTTATCTGCAGTGTTGGAATGATAATACTGCTCTCTAGGGTAATAGTCAAAAGTAGAGTTTATATTACATATCAGAGCCACGACATCTATTTCCATTATTGTCAGTCAACTCTAATATTTGTGTGACTTGTGAGGTCTTAAAAAGACCTTACATATCCAACACAATCACATAAAATTCTTCAGCATACTTTCATGTTTCACAAATCAGATTTCTGTTAAAACTTTACTGGGGCTCGGTCAAATAGCTCAGTGAATTAAAGCACCTGCAAGCAGGCACAGGGGCCAGAGGTTTGATCCCCGGGCCTACCATGCTGGCCCCGCCCCTGGGGTGCACACCTGTAATCCCAGCTCTTGGGAAGCTGTTAACAGGCAGATCACCGTGAGTCCAATCTAGTAGTGAAACTATGAAGGCCCTTCCCTAAAATATGCAAAATAAATAAATAAATACTAAAACTTCACTGGGAGCTTTGAATATAATGTTGATATATTTTGTTAACTTGTTACCTTTGGATAAGAGGAAGGGTTAGAAATGTAGGTATTTCCTGGACTTCTTTCTCTGTCTTCTTCTGCCCATTTTGTCATGTTCTGAAAGAGATTTCTTAGAGGGCTTCAGAGACCCATCCTTAGCAGCCTGTGTGCTCCAGCTTTGATCACAGCCAGTGTTTCCCTTTCTGCTGGAGACGATGTTCAGACCTAGCAGGAAAATAAGCCCTTGCAAGATTTTTCAGTATAACACCTACCCCCAATGCAACCTAATGTAGGCTGCTAGCCAAATGGATGCCTCTTGTACATCTGCTACAACATGCTAGACATATTGAGTCACAAAATAATATTAATATAGGGCTGGGTTATAGCTCAGTGGCACAGTGCCTGTGTGGCAAGTACAAGGTCCCGAGTTACACTCCCAGTACAAAAGAAAATCATAAAATATATAATTAAATATAAATGAATGTTTTTGAAATTAATAGTGAAAATAAAAAAACTGTAGTTTAAGTATTTGTGAGTACCCAAGTAGGTACCTTTGGACCAGAGGCAAACATCTGTATAAACCAATGAACTGGAGGCTTTTTGCTGAACCCCCAATCCCAGCACCGTGCAGTGTGTGAAAAACTTGTGCCCTTGACCACGGTCGTTCTTGTGCCTAATGTAAGTCTTCATAATTCAGTGTGTTATAGGTTATAGCAGACAGTATTGCTCGTGTGGAATAAGCATTTTATTTTCAGTGCCTGCAGTTTTTCAGTGCTCTTGTGTGTACCATCTGTCGGGTTGTATTGTTTTGTTTTGAGACAAGGTCTTGCTCTGTAGTCCAGACTGACCTTGAACTCAAAGTGATCCTTTGCCTCGGCTTCCTGAGTGAACACCACCACACTGGACCAGACCATCATTCTTAACTCATTATTTTTGTTGTCGCTTCTGTTTCCCGAATCTTTGGCCAACACCTGATTCAGTGGGAGATTTTGGAAGCCTGGCCTGCAAGAGCTCAGGCCTTGGGCGAGGAATCATGGTTGATGCCACCTGCGCCATGAGCAGACTTCGTGGGCGCAAGGAGCTCATTCGAGGAGAGCTCTGTGGCCAGACTGGAATCAGGGGTTTAGGGAGTTATGGTGCTATTCCAGAGGAGGACAATGTGATGGTATTTGAACAAATACACATTTTTATACATGAGTGAATGTAGGGTTTTGTATAAATAAATGTAGATTACTGTACATGAAAAAATGAGATATCCCCTGAAAATAAGCATTATTGCATCTTTTGGACCAAAAGCTAATAGAAGAGCTGGTGTGTCCTGAGTTTGTCGGGGTGGTTTTCTCAGAAGTAGAAAAGCTGCCCAGAGATGTCTGTGGGACAGCAGGCTGCGGTTGACTGTGTCTCCCCTCAGCCTCTTCTCATGCATTTCTGTGCAGGTTTGCTTACTTCTAACCCTGGGTTAATTCGTTCTTAGACTTTGATTCCTGTGGGGAAAATTAGGGAAGGAGAAGTTGTCACATCTGTGAAAGCTATTTGTAGCTGCCTATAGTAAAGAAGGCTAAGGAGGGTCCTAGAAGGATCCTAGCCTACAGCTGCCAGCCCACAGGCTGCTCTACTGGTATGAAGTCCTGTGTGGTGAAACATCTACATGAGCAGCTTTTTTTTTTTTTGTAGTACCAGGGATTGAACTCAGGACCTTACACTTGTTAGACAGGTGCTTATGCCACTGAGCTATGTCCCTGGCCCCGAGCAGCTTAAAGTGCATTCCCTGTGCAAATCTCTGCATACGTCATCAGGTGGTTCTGAGTCATGTCTCTCATGAGCTGGCAGTGGACCTGTCTGCCTGGGCTGCATGGACTGAATGCTTAATGGGGACCTAGTGATATATCCAAAGTGTCTCGTGTGCATGGCTTGTCAGTTCCTGCTCACTATGCACAGGAGGCCCCATGGACTTGTACAGAGGGACCTCAGGCATGGCCACCTGCTCCCCAGGCAGAAGTCCAGGAGCAGGTTGGAAGCCATAATGTCCTTTAGTCCCTAAGTTTAGAAAGTACACTCCATCACTTTCACAGTATCAGTTCATCTTCAGTGTACATGAGAACTAGAGTACCTAGAAACAAGAATGATTGGGTGAAGGGGGCAGGGGACTTGGCTCAGTTAGAACAAGCACTTGCTTGGCAAGCATAAGGGCCTGAGTTCAATCCCTGGTTCCGTAAAAAAAAAAAAAAAGGAATGATTGGGTGGGACAGGTACATACCTGGAACCCTAGCTACTCGGGAGGCTGAAGCCAACCTGGACAACTTAGCCAAATCCTTTTAAAAGGAAAGGTTGTGAATGTAGCGCAATGCTTACCTCACATGCCTCAAACCATGGGTTCAATCTCCAGTAAAGTACTGCAAAAAGAAAAATGACTCACTGGGTGTCACTGTGAAGCTTGGTGTCCGTTTGTACCATGCTGTCCCACCATCCTGCTTTCTATTATTTGTGCCAAGCCGTTTACCTGTTGCCTCCTTGCAGCAGTAATAACAGTTTGATTAAATGTTGTGTAAACCAATGAAATGTAAGTGAGGAAAAGAATACTGTCTCCTTGAAACCTCTTTGGAATCCACTAGAAAGAACTGAAAGATTGCTTAAAAATTGCTGTTAAATTAGGCATAGGTGAGGACTGTAAAATATAAAAGGGATCATAAGAGATCTAAAGCATTTCAGTTGCTTTACATTATTACTCCATTTCAAATAAATTCAAATTGGCAGTAATAGTCTCTGAATTATAAGTGTGGCATATCAAGAACGAGCCTCTAAAATCCTGAACAGGGAATCTACATTAAAAAAAATTATCAAAGTACTATAAAAGATGAATTAAGAATGAACATTGTGTGGATAAAGTAAAATGCCTCAAATAGTGATGAAAAAAATCTCGTAGGGTTTCTTGCTTTTTGCATCTCTTGATTAACCCATAATGTTCTGATCACAGAGATGTTGGAGAGAGGACTTTATATGAGTGAGATGTTCTACAGGGTCTTTCTTACCTATAAGTTACTATAAGAGAAAGTTTACCAGTTCTCGCCTTTTTAAGAGTAATGTGAGCTGAGGTCTTAATGTTTTCCAATATTGTACCATGTTTTGCCAATTAGACGATGTATAGTTTTATATACTATTTATTTATTTATTTGTTTGTTTGTTACAGGGTCTTGCTACACAGTTTGGGCTCAGAGTGATCCTCCTGTCTCAGCCTCCCCAGTGCTGGGATTACAGACATGCACCACCATGGTTTTTTGGGCAGTGGTTCTGGGGTCGACGTGGCATGTAGTATAAGGGATTGAACTCTGGTCCTTTACGTTTGCCAGGCAGGCACTTAGACCACTGAGCTATCTTCCCAGCCTGTTCTATACACTTTTAACATCCAAGAAATTGAAATGTATTCAACAGTCAGTGTCATTTTGTAATTTAGTTGGCAGTCCTTTTCTTTTTTACCTTGTCCATACATTGTAAATGTTACCTTACATTTGAGGAAATGTGTGCCACAAGCTTGTTGTGAGTTGAGTCACATATTGCTGCTTAGCTGTAGTTCCCCTGAGTTTGTTTCAGTTTATTAGTAATTTTTATTAGGTTGTGGCTCAGTTTTAAAGGTAAGAAATTTGTACATTGTTTTCTTTAATGAATGTAGTAAATGTGAAACCAGTATTTCAGTCTTTTCAAGTACACAATGAGAGAATATTCCAATTATTTCTGAAGTCCTTTCACACTGAACATCTCAAGACCCTGAATCTTTTCTAAGAAAACCAGATTTTAATTTAACTTGTTATAATTTAACTTAATTAGTAAGTGTGTGGGCTCATACTTTTTACAGTAGAATAAAATAAAAGGAAATACACCAATTCTCCTACAAAGAGCACCCCCTTTAAGTTATGGTTAGATAGAAAAAAATCCTGGTGTTCTGTTGTATCGTGCTTTGACTATAGATAACAGTAATGTATTATAGAATTTATAATACATTTATAAACTCACAAAGAAATGTTCTGTTTTAGCAGACAGAAATGTATTTCCTGACTTGAACATTATATGCACTATGTATATGTGTATGAAAATGTCTTATGATACCCATAAGTATATACTGGTAATTTTTACATTTCAATACAAAAATAGATTTTTTAAATAAATAAAATGATGACTGTATCTACTCTTCAGTAAATAGTGAGTGCATGTTTATTATAGTGAGAAAATAAGTATAAATTCCCAAAATTTGCCTGTTTTCAGGGATTCTGAACCTCTACCCCAAGCTAACTGAATGCCTCAGTTTTGGGACTCAGGTAAAGTACCTTCTTCGGTTTTGCTTCTTCTTTTTGGATTTTCAGTGTAGTGAAATTTTTTCTTTGAGAATTCGATACCTAATGTAGAACTATTGAAATTTTTTTGAGAGGGTACAAAGGGGCTCTATTGGTATTTATTTGGTTTTATTTTTAAGTAATTTTATTGAGAAACAAATAGCAATGAGACAGTTTTAAAACTGATTAGTCAGAGAGTTTCAATAATTAATACATTGCATTATTGTCATCTTAGCGGTTATTCATATACAAGATGCAGATATGATATCCTCTCCACAAACACTATTAGTACAAATCTTTCTATTCATTAAATTAAAAGAAAGTAGCTGTATATCTATCCTATTTTGAATGTACAGATACGAAATGGTCTTTCATTTATATCCCCTTTTTTGTTGTTTTGCCAGATATGGGTATTCCATTGTCATTTAAATATTGTAGGAATTTAGCAAAATATTCCAATACAGTTCAGTATTCCATAATAGTAGTAGGTTATCCATAGGACTGGCAATGTCAGAAGTTGTTGACTTGAGCCTTTTACAGCTCAGCATATTAATATGGCATAACTTTTTTCCCACAATTTTATTGAAAAACAAATAGCAATGAGACAGTTTCAAATCAAATTAGGACAGTTTCAATAATTAATACATTGCATATTGTTTTCTTAGTGGTTATTTGTTGTACAAGGTGCAGACATGATATTCTATTTACAAATACTATTAGAACAGATCCCTATATTTATTGAATTAAGAGAGCTGTATATCTATCTTACCTATTTTGAATCTACAGATACAAAATGGTCATTCAATTGTATCCTCTTTTTTGTTTAGTTTTGTCATTTAAATATTATAGATGTGTGAATTCAGCAAAATATTCCAAAATAGTCCAGTAGTCCATAATATTATTAGGTTTCTGTATGTCTGGCAGTCTCGGAAGTTGTTGACTTGAGTCTTTTATAGCTCAGCATAATAGTACGGCTTTACTTCTTGTACTTCATTTTTATACTTTTCTGCTGGATGGTTAAGACCAAGATAAAGCAAGACCTATGTAACAAGAATTGTAGCTTTTATATCTAATTAAGGTCAGTCAAATCCCCTCAGGATTTATCCTGAGACCCTGTACCACAGTTTGTAGATCCTTTGTCAATGTCAGCCATGTGGATGAGTCATGGCCATTGCTTCACCAATTTGCTCTCTGTAAAAAAAAAAAAAAAAAAAAAAAAAAAAAAAAAA
>PVKA01022954.1:24022-36437 GCA_004027165.1 Ctenomys sociabilis | reverse complement strand
TGTTTATGTCATTTTTTTCTCTTTGTTTTTGCTTCTTTCATTCTTCAAATTAAAATACAAATAAATTCTTTAAAAAAAGATATGTATGCACAGATAGCTCAGCAGACTAAGGCATCTGTTTAAGCAAAGCACAGGGGCCAAGGTTCGATCCCTGGTGTGCCTGGAGCATGCTGAGACAACAACTAAGACTGCTTGGTGGCTCATGCCTGTAATCCCAGCACTTAGGAGGCTGAAAACAGGAGAAGCACTACAAGTCCAATCTACATAGTGAAACCCTGTACTAAATACATTAAAAAATAATAATAACCTTTAAAAATTTAAAACAAAAAAAAAATTGTGTATGCCCAGGAAGTATAGTGTTCATACAAACTGTCTCTACTACCTGCTGCCTGCATATTATAAAAAGACAGTTTAGCTCATTTTCCGAGTCATCCATCCCATGCAGACCAGTAAAAGGATTCCTCTTAAAGCACATCTAATTTTAAAGCAGAAGGGAGTTGTGGTTCCATTTAAAACAACATGATTTTGTATATAGCAGTGTAATTCTACCTTACCAATACCACCTACACTTTACTCTGCCACCTATTCATGTCATCCATAGAATTTATATTAATTTACTCTTCTTGCTCAAATAAGATAAACATGGGCTTTTTTTTCTTCCAACATTGGGGGTTGAACTTGGCGCCCACACTGAGTCACATATCCCCTTATTTAGTTATAGTTGAAAACATTTTTGAAATAGGGTCTCTCCCAGTTGCCCATACTAGGCTTAAAATTGCTTTTCTCCTCCCTCTGTCTCTTATTAGAGTGCTAGGACTACATACTTGTATTACCACATGTGGCAAAATTGAAATCTTTATAAGAACTATTTAAACATGGCTGTGTCTGGTAAGAGGATGATCCTTTATTAACCAGAGGCTGTAGCTGAGCTAGAGCTTTTAGGAATATTGAATCAGCTGCACCTGTACTGGAATCCTGCCTCTCCCATTGTAGTAGCAGTATGTTGGTGCAAACCGTAAAGACATAATCACTGTGTACTGCAGAAACATACTAATAAAAATAAATTTTAAAAAGGGGCGACTGAATACATCATGCATGCATGAGCAAGGGATGGTGGCACATACCAGTTATCCAGCACTCTGAGACACTAAGGCAGGAGGATTGCAAGTTCAAACCCAGCCAGAGCAACTTAGTGACTTAACAGAATTTCAAAATTTTCAAAAGGTCTAGAAAAATAAGAACAAAAAATAAAGTGCTGGAAATATGGCTCAGTGTGAACAACCTAGGTTTAATCCCCAATACTATTAAAATAACTGGTAACAAATCTTCCTTGTACCCTTGCTCCATGATTTGCTTTCCCCATTTGGCCTACATGTAACCAATATTACCTAAGTGACTATATGCCTACTCTTATTGGTTGACCATAGTTTTGTCCCACTTCACACCTACCTTGTGATTTCCCATTGGCTCAGTGTCACCTAAGCAATCTTATTAGTTAACTGTAATCCTGTCCTACCTTACACCCACCTCACCTCATGAATTTTCTGTAGAAAACTCCCTTGAGAAGCAAGATTCCCTGAGTCACCCACTCGGGACCCCCTTCTGTCCCTCTTAGAAGCTTTCTCTCAATAAATAATTATCTTTCTTTAAAAAAAAAAAATTGGGAGCAAAGACCATTGATAAATACAGTGCATGGGAGGCTAGAAATTAAGCTGTGTGTATAGAAAACATTGAGTAAAGGATTTGAGAGAAACTAAATTTTAGAGTACTCCATGACGAAAATTGGCAGTGAACTCCCTTAAAGGGATAGAAAGGAAATTGTAGAGGATATAAAACCACTCCTTAGTGGTCATGTTCAGTGTGGGCTCCTGACAAGAGTCCAGCCAGAGAGGGTTCACTGTAAGAATTACAGTAGCACAATTGTGGTAGGTCATTAAAGCAGGGGTGGTACACATCTATAATCTCAGCTCTCAGGAGGCTGAAGTAGGAGTTTGAGTCCAGCCTGGGCTATATAACGAGTTTTGTCTGAACTATACAGTGAGACCCTGTCTCCAAAAATAAAATACCAGGGCCGGCCAAATAGCTCAGCGGATTAAAAGTGCCTGCAAGCAGGTGCAGAATTGAACCTCTGGCCTGCTGTCCCAGCCCTGCCCTTGGGCATGCTGAGAGGGCAATTGAGACTGGGCTGGTACTACACACCTATAATCTCAGCTCCTGAGAGGCTGTAAAGTGGATCACAAGTCAGATCCAGTAGTGAGACCCTGAACATCCTGTAGACCCTTCCTTAAAAATACAAAAAATAAGAGATCACAAAATAAAAAAACCATAAAGCCAAGGAAAGAGTGATTTGAGAAGAGGTAGTAAGCAGAAACCCCAAAATCCCAAGAATGGTGTGGGGAAGGCCTGAGGTATAGGTAAAGAGATTTGCTGTTACAGAGAACCTTTGTTACATACTTCTATAATTCATGTGAAGATAATTGTTTTGTATTGTTTTCTATCCAGGTATATCAAAGAATATACAACTTTTCATTAGATATTGGACAGGTGAATCATAAGTTCTGACTGTAATCAAGTAATATTGTTGTAGTAAAAACTAATTTGTTTTTTAAATTATATATACATGGAAAAAAATCTGAAGTACTACATAGTAAAAAAGTAACTGTCTGTCCCACTCAGTTCCCATTCCACCCACATTTGTCTCCTGCATTTTATTTTGTTTTTGTTTTTGTGTTTTGGTGGAACCAGGGAAGTGCTTATTCTACTGAGCCATCTCCCTGGCCCCAGATTGGATTTTTTTTTTCCTTTTGGCAGAACCAGGGAATTAACTCAGGGCCTTGCCCTTGCCAGGGAAGCACTTATTCCACTGAGCCATCTCCCCAGCTCCCTAAGTTTTATTTTGATTTTTTGTAGAGATTATTATTTACCTTAGTAATGATACACTGCTTGATTTTTTTTAAAATACCTATAAAATATCCCATGCTGTGGCTTTGTATTTTTGTATAAATTTATCATTTTTTTTCTCTTAAGATACTCTATATTTTTTATCCTGTAGTTAAGATCAAAGAGCTCCCTTGGGGTTGAACCCAGTATAGGCACTTAGTAGTAAAACTGAGCTTCCTCATTTCTCAAATGGGGAATCACAAGGGTTCCTGTCACATGAAATTGTTTCAGTGAATGTGTATCAAAAGCTCTATTAGCTTTGTAGTATTGTGGTTTAATGTATGTAACTTTCTTTTTTGTTGTTGTTGTTGTTGTATGTTACTTTCTTCTTGATCTTGAGTTCCATTTTCTTGCAAGTGGTAGAGAAACACATCTTACTTTATTCCAAATGGTTATTTATCCAATTTCTTTAATTCATGTTTTCTCCTAAAATATAAATACTAAAATCTTGTACATAATTTTGCATCTATTTTGATGCTATTTTAAGCCCATAATTTTGAGTTTATTATCCCACTGATTCATTGTTATCTGCTCATTATGGTTTGGGCTGCTAAGGCTTTGTATAGATTTGAAGATCTGGTAGTAGTACCAGCCTCTCCTTACTCTTCTCACACCTTTCACCACTGTCTGGCATGTTTGTCTGAACTTTATGGAGTCCCTCTAGTCAGTTCTGTTAGAAAGTGTGTGTTTTCCTTGTGATTGTGGATTTAACAGATTCTTACTGGCTGTTTCATCCAAGAACACTTACTCAACTTGTTCTGATTTTCTTTGTTTCTCTCTGGAGTTTGTGCTTTGTTGCATAAGTCTTGAACATTTTTCGAATCTGTATTATCACTTATTGTTTTTATGAGTGGGGCCCTATTGTTTTTATGAGTGGGGCCCTTGTATTTTCTAATCAGTTTTTGATTCTGCCTGAATATTGTAATGGTCACAAACACTAGTTTTGTGCAGAGTCATCTTACTGCATTCTTGTTTCTAATAACTTTTTTTAGTTAATGCTTTTGGGACTTTGAGTTACACAGTCTAATTTTCTTTTCTTTTTTATTTTTGCGGGGATTGAACCCAGGCCCTTGTGCTTGCCAGGGAAGTGCTTGTTCCACTGAGCCATCTCCCCAACCCCCAGTCTTATTTTCTTATGTCTTTCAAATATTGATAACTTCAACTCTTTCCATTTATCTGGTTGTTGTTGTTGGGTTTTTTGTTTGTTTTATTTTTTTTTGTTTTGTTTTTGTTTTTTAGGATTTAGAATTAGTCTAATTTTCTTATCAATAATAATTTTAAATCATTCCATTCGAAGGGGTATGAAGGATCGAACTCAGTGCCTTACTCTTGCCAGACAGGTTCTTGTGCAACTGAACTATCTCCTGAGTCCCCCATTCTTTTTTTTATTTTGTCTGTTTCTGTCTGCTGGTATTTTTACATTAAATGATTGTAATTAACGGACCAGGGAGATAGCTCAGCAATCTAAATCACCCGCCTAAGCAAGTTTAGGCAGCACAGAGACAGCAGTTCAATCCCCAGCACCACATGCTATGCCAGCCTTGCCCCCAGGGTCGACTGAGCTGGCCACCAAAAAAATAAAAATTGTAATTATAAACCTCTGTGCATAACTCATGATTCTTATTATTTTTGTAATACCTCTTCATTAAATATTATGGGGACTTTTAGTTGAGAAATATATTTTTAATTCTTTTTCCTGACTTTCAAGAATTAGGAATGGGAGGTAGGGAGAAAAAAAGAAATTAGAAACAGATATCAGATTTAATAAGGTGATGGTTTACTATTTAAAGTGATCGTAATTTTTCTCTTTACTGTTAGTATAGTAAATTATTTTAGTAGTGCTGAGAATGAATTACCCTTTTCATCTGGCATGAGCTCCATATAATCAGGTAAATTTTATGGTGGTGTCCTTTGTTGGTTTGCATGGCTTAGTTGTGAACTTTAAAATCAATACTTACGATGACTTAATAAAATTTGTAGACCTTCATTCTTTATGTGCTGCAGCAGTTTAAATAGCACTGAAGATGATAATTACTTGATTTGAGAATTTAAAAGAATTTACCAGTGATACCTTCTGGATCTGGTGCTCTATAACTTTTCATCTTTTAGAATTTTATATCTCAATTTAAGTGTTTCCTAAAACAGGTTAGCACACTTTTCCTACAAAGGAAATACTTTAGGTTTTGTGGGATATTGAGTCTCTCTTCAGAAACTACTGAAATCTGCAACTATATCACAAAAGTAGCCCTAAAGAATATGTAAACAAATGGGCAAGACTGTGTTCCAGTAATTTTATTTATGAAAATAGTGGACTGAATTTGGCATTTGGGGACTCTAATGTGTTATGTTTTACCTAAGTTTTAGCTTTCATGTAGAATTTAGTAAATCAGCACATTGAGTTACTTTTAATTTTGTATATCTACAGTTGTTTCCTTCATTCTTATTCTTGTGTATTTGAGTCCCATCAGCTAGAACTCCTTTATTTGTTTTTTGTTTTGTTTTGTTTTGTTTTTTTGACAGGGTCTTGCTGTGTAGTTGAGGGTGGCCTTGAAATAATTTTGTAGCCTAGGCTTGTGTTTGAACTCACAGCAATCCTATCTCAGCCTCATGGGTGCTGAGATTATATGCATGCACACAACCATGCCTGGCTTCACTCCTTGTTTTAAACAGTTTTAAAAAAACTAGAGTCTCTTTCTTCTAATTTCTCTGGTTATCTCTTGGTTGAAGTTCATTTTGGTTGGTCATTGACTAAAGGTTTTGTGGGAATTTTATCTTCTGAGCATATTCCAAGTATCTTTCTGTGGGCCAGCGAGATAGCTCAGCACACTGAAGTACCTGGTTAGGGAAGCACAGGGACCATGGTTCGATCCCCAGCACCACATGCCAGGCCAGCCCCAGTCTAGGGCAGGCTGAGCCAGCCCTGGAGTCCACGTGTAGCGTCACATGCCTATAATCCCAGAGCTGAAAAGGCTGAAAACGTGAGCATCACTGTGAGTCTGAGCTTTGTAATGAGACCCTATAACAACCATTTTTTTAAAAATGTATCTTTCTGGTACTTTTAAACTGGATGAGGTTTTATGAAGTCTTGTCTAAATACATTATTTGTTGGGCCCTTAATAGAATGACTTTTCAACTAATATTTTATATGATTGTATAAGTTCCTGAGGTTTGCTTGAATTTTTCTGCCCTGCTACATTTGCAGATTTGTAACTTTTCACTGAAGTCATTTACCTTTATATAGATATTTCTTTTCTTCTTCATCCTTTTATTTCTTTCTAGTTCTGTATCAGATTTTCCAAGACTGTGGTGTCTTTTCAGTCTGTGGTTTTAAATCTTTCCTTTACTTCTACAAATTTTTCCAAATTGTATCTTTGAATATTTTTTCCATTCCATTATTTTTATTTTCTTATTCAGGAATACCATTTGTATAAATTTTGTGTCTTTTTTTTTTTTTTTTTTTTTTTTTTTTTTTTTTTTTTTTTTTTTTTTTTTTTTTTTTTTTTTTTTTTTTTTTTTTTTTTTTTTGTCTTTTTGAGACAGGGTCCCACTCACTGTGCAGTTCAGACTGGCCTTAAGCTCACTTTGTAGCTCAGGCTGGTCTTGAAGTCCCAACAATCCTCCTGCCTCAGCCTCCCGAGTGCTGGGATTACAGGCATGCGCCACCATGCCCGGCTAAATTTTGTGTCTTCTTTGTCTTACATGTCTATCACCAGGAAGCCAATTCCCAACACTGTAAGGAAACTGGTCCCCCCGATCTTTGGTTCCTTGCACTTTTGATAAAAGATTTCAGTCAAGACACATAAGTGACCATGCAGAAGTAGAGGAGAAGCTCACTATAAAGCTGGTATAGAGAGATTTGTGCCTTCAGGCAAGATGGTAGGCAAATATCACAAAGACATCTGCACCGGGTATGAGTTGGATAGCATTTTATAAGCACAAGAGTTAGTCCTGGGCTTCAAGGAACTCTGGTGATTATGTTCATCAGCATTTGTCTTAGAAGTTACTATGAAATACCAGTATCTCAAAAATGTCTTCTGTTTCCCAGTTGGTCAGTGTTCTCTCAGGGTCCTTAACCTTAAGAAACTTATGAAGGGAATTTAAATCAGGTCTCACAGGGACAGCCATATAGCTCAGTGGCTTAAAGTGTCTACTTTGGCAGAGCAGGGACCAGGGTTTGAGGTTAGATCCCTGACGTGGTGTGCCAGCCCCATCCCTGGAGCATGCTGAGGTGATAATTGAGACTGGGCATGCCTGGGAAGCTGAAAACAGGAGGATCACTATGAGTCCAATCTGTGTAGTAAGACCCTGTATACCCTGTACTAAATAAATTTTTTTTTAAAAATTGGGTCTCAGCCCAAGGAAGAATATTTAGCTCTCTGATATCATTGGGCATTGGATATGTAAGAATGCTGTATACTTGTTTTGGAAATAGAGTCAGATGGCCGGGTATCAGAAGGAATATGCACAAAAATAGCTATAAAATGCAGTTGTGCTCTGTGGGATCACTTTAAACCTCAGTGGGGACCTGGGAGATAGTTCAAGTACTTCCCTGGCAAGCTCAAGGGCCTGAGTTCAATCCCTGGTTCGAACAAAAAAAAAGAAAATAAACCTCAGACCCAGCAAATAATTATATTTAGCTGTAACTGGCAAACCATGCTATTTTGTTCCTCCACCCCTCTGTTCAGGCCTGCTAATGTCTAACTGCCTGCCTAAGAATAGCTATCATTTTTTCTCCAGTCCCTTTTAATTTTATCCATGTCCATTGATTATTTTTATTATTTCCTCCTTGTCATTTACAGTATTTTAGTACTATTTTTCTTTATGTAAGCTTCAGTGTGTCCTTCATTTCTCTTTTGGTTTCATTTTTTCTTCTGTCTTTCCAAACTCTACTAAGCTAATTTTTAGCAACATTTCTTAACATGCTTTTTCCAAGCTCTTCAAAAATTAAACTCTTTTTAAAAAAAATCAAGCTCTTCAAAAATTTTATTTCTTTGAAATCATGGCAGGTTGTTGGTTAGCACCAGTTTTGATTTTTTATTGTCAACAGCATTCTACTGTATTCTTTGTTTTCCTTGTATCTACCTTCTATAGATTGTTTGTTCCTTTTAAAAGATGAAGGGAGCCGGACGTGGTGGCACAGGCCTGTAATCCCAGCACTCGGGAGGCTGAGGCAGGTGGATTGTTGGGAGTTCAAGACCAGCCTGAGCTACAAAGTGAGCTTAAGGCCAGCCTGAACTGCATAGTGAGACCCTGTCTCAAAAAGACAAAAAAAAAAAAAAAAAAGATGAGGGGTTTCTTGTATTTTCTATTTGCAAGAGGTAATGTGAGAGAGGAGTGAGGGCAGAATTCCTAGGCTACCTCAGATTGGCCTTGAATGTGATTGTTTTACCCTGTAGTTTTTCACAGGAAATAGAATTTGGCAGCTTTAATGCTGCTTATAACTCTCTTTCGCCTTTCTGTCCTATCACTGTTAAACAGCTTCGTACCAAAATGTGTCAGTTTGTCTACTGGTCCATTCTCCCAGGAAAGAAAACTATCAACCTATGGGCTATCATGTTCCAAATGAGGAACTGATTTTGCTCTCAGAGGATCCTACTTGAGAACTGTTTTGTCAGGTTGCATAGTTGCATAGAAATCTTTTCCCAAGGGCATAGTTTTTCAGCATTTCCCATACTCCTGTTGGAAACTGTCCTAATATGTTCAGACTTTTTTTTAGTTTCAAAGAGGTAAAAGCTATATTTCAGTTATTCATCCTTCTTGGGTTTTTTATTGGAGTGAGGGGGAGTTCTGGGAAGCAAAGAAAACCAAAAGTATCTTAAGTCTGCATTTTAACATCAGAAGTTAGAGAATATTTTAAATATTATGGTGTGGGTAAAAGATTGAAAACAAAAGGATTAACTGAAAAAGAAAAGATATATTTTTACAATTCAATTGCCAACTTACCCATTGGGTGGTGGTATAGAAGTAAAGGAACAGGAAATAATTAAAGCCTAATTGTCATGAATTATTGCTTCCAGTTAGTGAATATCTGAGTTTGTTTAAAGCACTATGGAAGAACCAGGGATATAGCTCAGTGGCATAAGTGCCTGCCTGGCAATTGCAAGGTCTGGAGTTGGATCCCTGGTACCTAAATAAATAAACAGATAAGTAAATATGCTATGGAAAGACGTTGAGGGCTGATGAGATAGCTCAACAGACTAAAGCGCCAGCTTAGGCAAGGTTAGACAAATGCAGGGACCACATGCCCCTCCAGACCTGCCCCCAAAGTGGGCTGAGTCTGGCCAGAGTCTCGGTGTCGTGGCACATACCTGTAATCCCAGTACTGGGGAGGCTGAAAGCAGGAGAATCACCACAAGTCCAAACTAAATACATACTGAGACCCTGCAACAACCAAGTACATTTTTAAAAGAGACATTGAACATCTTGAGGTTTGGGAACAAGATTAGAATAGAGGGGTAAGTGGACAAAATCCCAGAGGAAAAAAATGCCTATAATTAACAATTCTCAGCATTACTTAAACTACCTTTAAATTGGTATTGTTTCTGTAAAATTATTTAAAAGTAAAACAACATTCTCATGTTTGAAAGTTCTTTTAGATACATGTTTATAGAATCATTCCATGTATCACTTTCATGCAGACTGTAAAATAAAGGCTATGTAGGTCTATAGCTTAAGTAATTATTTTCAAACAAGTTGTCCTTGTTTTAAGCTTCTAACATATTTTTGTATTCCTGTGTTTACTGAACATGTTAAGACAAAACCCTGTAGTTTCAGCATTATTAGAGAACTTGGTTTATGTACTTTGACTTAGAGTCCACTTTCTCCTCAAGGTCCCTTTTTAATGTTTGTATTCTCTCATCTTTGACAGTGGCTTGAACCTAGCACCTGTAGCACGGCTCAGAGGTACCTGGGAAAAGTTACCAAGCAAATATGAGAAGCATCTCCAAGATCTGCAAGACCTTTTTGATCCATCTAGGAACATGGCAAAATATAGAAATATTCTTAGTAGTCAAAGCATGCAGCCTCCAATTATTCCCCTCTTCCCTGTTGTCAAGAAAGACATGACATTTCTTCACGAAGGTATTTAAAACTTACTTGAAAATTAACATGTTTAGCCTCAGCCAATTTCATAGCATTGTGATTCATTATACATTCCGAAGTACTGGTTATTTCACTAAAGCTTAACACAATTAGATGTAGCAGATTTGGGCCACCTAAAAACTACATTGTTTGTGAGAACAAATTGAAGTGTTTATGCATTACAAATGTAACCTTGACATATTAAGATAAAACTCTTTGTTTTTTTTTTTTGTTTAGTAATATCTTTCCTTCCAACTTTTTTTTTTAATTATTCCACATATATACAGAAAAGTCCCCAAGGCAAATGAACAGCTAATGAAATTTGACAAAGCAAGTATATACAACACTCAAAAACAAAACCTTGTCAGAAGCCCTGCACATACCCTTCTGGGTTACTGCACTCCTCCTGTGTACTAAAAGTAGCATTAGAAATGAGCGCCAAGATGCAAATAGTTGGAGTGTGAAAGGATACACTCAGACAACAAGCAAGAGGGCTAGACCAGGCAAAGTGAAAGTTTATGATTTGGAGAAGGGCTGGACACCAAGCAGCAAGAGATGGGGCCAGGGATTTAGCTCTGAGGGAGAGGAAGCACCTGGCCTTTTTCCCCATTTACAGCCTATTCAGATTGGCTGGTTTAGGTAGCCTAAGGGCAGGATCTGAAGGATTAGGGAAAGGAGTAGGGGGAGGGGAGAGGGCTTGGGACCAAAAGTCCCTGTTGATACCTCTCTTTGGTCTGTAGCTTAGGTGTTTTCATAACTTCAGTGTGAGGAGTGGGGCTACCTGGGGTGGCCTGTTTTTTATCTTATATATAAACTATATTGATAGAGAAGACAAGGCTACAGTTTCTCACAATAATTACTATCTTTGAATGCTGTACTTCTGTTTTGTCTTTTGAGACAAAGTTTCACTATGCTGTTCAGGCTGGCCTTAAAAATCATATCACAGCCCAGGATGACCTCAAACTGGAACTTGCAACAGTACTTCTGCCTCAGCCTCCCAAGTGCTGGGATTACAGACATGTGCCACATCTGCCTTCATCTCCATTTTCATGTAGTTGTTGCTTTGCCTTTAAGTACCCACAGGTGCTCCTGTTATTCATTGAAGTCAGTATTTGTTTAACCTCACCCGTGTATCTGCCTCTGGGTTTTTGTTATTGTTTTTGTTTGTTTTAATGTTCTTTTGGAGAAGCTGGTTTGGTTTGGTTTTTGTTTTTGTTTTTTGATCTATGAAATATTTTATGCAGTATTTCCTCAGGTGCATGTTTGCTTATAATAGAAAATTCTCAGTTTCTATTTGAAAGTGACTTACTTCATTTTATGACTTTTTTATTCTTTCAGCAGATAGAGATAGTACTCTGTTGTTAGTGGTGCTCTTAATGCTTGAGTCAGCTGTTTAGCCTTACTTGCTGTTCCTCAGCCTAAAGGCTTCCTTTATTTGATAGCTACAGTTATGATTTTATTTTCTTTTTACCTCCATTTTTCTTCTACTGAGATGATGTGAGTAGTGGGGTTTTAGTTATGTTCCTTTGCTTTATTTTTCAATTAATGTTTATAGATAGCTTGAACTGTATGGGTTTTTCCTTCTGGTTTTTAAATTTTCCAGTAATAGTGTCTTGTTATTGACTTTTTTGTGACCTCTGCAGAAGAGATTCTGATCTCACCTTTCTTAGAGTTGATCCTTTTACCCTGTCTTAGTTTCTTGTTGCAGAAACAAAATAATCTGACAAAGTTAAAAAAAGAACGGCTTATGAGGCTCACAGGCTGTAGAGGTTTCAGTCCACAGCTGGCTGGCTCTGGTGGCAGGACTGTGGCAGAGGAGCATCACAGTGCAGGCAGGGGTAGTGATCATGCCCAGTGCGGGGCAGCCAGCCTTGCCCCTGCCCAGAGCTGTGCAAGCTGGGCAGTGGACTAGGGTAGTATTCACACACCCCGTGAGTTCCAGCTCCACACATGCTAGATCAAGCCATCCCTAAACAAGAGCCACCTGGGAACGACCACCAAGGTGGTGGGAGCATCAAGGCACATCCATAGCACAGTCCTATTGCCTTCCCCTCGCTTCTGTAGTTCTCATCTTTTTTCTCATCATGCTTTATTATAGATGTCTTCTTTGATAATATTTTCCGATTTATTCTTTTTCCCCCTAAGCCACTGTTAAATCTACCACTGAATTTCTTATTCTAGAAATTTATGTTTTTGTTTTTTTTTTGCTTTAAATGTTAGAATTTCATTTTTTAGTTTCATATTTTTTGCCAAATTTCTCAGTGTGGTTTTTATTTCTTTGAATATGTTTAAAATAGTTATTTTAAAGTCTGTGTCCAGTGCTTGCTGTAGCTCTAACTACTTATAACATGGATCTTTTACAGCTTTTTCTCAGCTCTTTTTCTTGTTTTTTTTT
>PVKA01022954.1:0-23922 GCA_004027165.1 Ctenomys sociabilis | reverse complement strand
GAATTTTTACCTGTACATGATATAACTTGATATTTTTCCCATTCTCCCCCCTCCCTTCAATTTGACCCTCTTCTCCTCCTTACTTACAAATGCTTTGTTTCCATTTTTTACCTTTGCTCCTTTTTCAAATATAGTTTTCTGACATGCTCCTGCAAAACATACTTGTATGACTTGAGAGTGCTTTTTGGGGCCAGGGAGATACTCAGTAGAATAAGTGCTTCAAGGGCCAGAGTTCAGTCCTTGGTTCCACCAAAAAAAAAAAAAAAAAAAAGAGAGTGTGTGTTTGAAAATTGTTTCCAACCATCTTGAGACCCTGAACAATTTGTTTATCTTAAGGTATGGGTGCTATTTGTTCTTAGAAAAGAAAATACCATTATTCCAGACTCATGATTCTCAAACTGTGGTTCAAAGACTTGAGATTCCATGGCGGCCCTTCAGAGATTCCCATGGGAGAAAAATGAGCTAATATCATTAAAGTCAGAGATAAAGCCAGGCATAGAGGTGCATGCCGACAATTGTGACACCTAAGAGACTTACAACTAAAGAATCACGACAAGTTAGAAGCCAGCCTGAGACAGGAAGAGCAGTGCAGCTTTGAGGCCACCCAGAACTACCCTGCAAGACCTTTTCTCAAAAATAAATGAAGTCAGATGCGAAGAGGCATTGCTGTGGGCAGGCAGGTAGACCATTTGGAAATTTTTATCAGTCTGTAGAGAACTATTTAACAAAACAAAAATAATGGAACTTAAAAAAAATAAAAATAAAAATAATGGAACTTATGAACAGGGGAATTTGTGTTAATTATTAAAGTCATGTTCATAATTCAAATTTGGGGTGACAACTGGCAAATGCCAGGCAGGAGACTGTATGCTGAGGCAGCACCTCTTAGTTGTAACTCATTTTTATCATTTGAAGAACAAAGCCAGTATTATTTAGACTCTCATCCTGTATACAATACCCCTTTGCACTATGTTCTTTTTAAATGATTATAATTCATTTAACAGTTTTTAAAGTACTGCAAGCCAAAGAAAAGTTGCAGGCTGGGTTAATTAATAATGAAGTTCGTGGTGATGTGGGATCTCTGGCTAACATCTACTCTCAAGTGCTGTCCCCTTGCTATCCAAAAAGAGCAAATTTACCTCCAGGTATGGTGGTACACACCTATCGTCCCAGCACTCTGGAGGCTAAGGCAGGAGGATCACCATGAGTTCCAGGCCATCTTGATTATATAGGCAATCCTATCTCAAAAAAGAAAGCAAATGTAGGTACCTGCTAATGCTGGGCTGAGCACCTAGAGAGACAGATTTGAATGGCAGCACATTTCATGGGTGTACCTATAAAGTAATGAAAGTGCCTTAAGACATCCACAGTATATCATCTATTTCATAGTCATTGTCACCATATGGAACTTAATTTCTCCCAATAGGTCATGTTGTGGGATCAGCTGTGAGACGGCAAATGAGGCTGGGCATGGTGGTGCGCATCTGCAATCCCAGCACTTGGGAGGCTGTAAACAGAATCACTATAAGTCTGATCTACGTAGTAAGATGCTGAACACCCTTTAGGCCCTTCCCTAAATTCAAAACAAAACAAAAAAAAGCATGAAACAGTTTGTGGGAACAATAAGAAAGTTCCTATTTGTTGTGCCCAAGAATAACAATTTGAATTCTGATACTTTAAGGTATTTTCATTTTGAAAGTTCAAAATTACTTTTATCCTATAGGAAATGACTCCAAAGTAGATGGTTTAGTAAACTTTGAGAAGTTAAGAATGATTTCTAAGGAAATCCGCCAAGTTGTTCGAATGACTTCTGCTAACATGGACCCAGCTATGATGTTCCGACAGAGGTATGGCACAACATTGTGTGAAAGTGTCACGGGATGGTATAACCACAGTATTTATTATTTATGCACTGAACTAAGCGATCTGCCCATATCAGGCTCATATATTAGTCTAGAACAGTGGTTGCAAACCTGTGGCACATATACTACAGCAGGCTGTTTGTATCTTTGAAGCTCTGAAAGGTTTGCCATCACTGGTTTGTAACAGCATCGTAACAGGTAGGTGATGTTAGCCTTCCTTTACAGCTAAAGAAGGCGAAAGCTCAGAAGTTTTACAGAGTTTGTGAATTATTTTTAAATATATGGGTAACTCTATATTCTTTAAAATATCAGTGAAGGGCTAATGTTTATTGAAGTTATCTAAGGACAGATTATTTCATTTGTTCTAATTTAGGAAGTATTTGTGTTCATGTGTTTTTCTGTCAAATTTAGACCGCATTCCTCTAGAATATAATTATTTTTCCTCAAATTATGATGCTTGTTTATTTGTATATAAACTCTACCAGAATTTAGAAAGTATGAATTAAATTATATGTATTAAAGAATAAGTAAATAGTTGTATTCTATATTAATCTGACTTTCGAAGACTTTTAAATGTTTAGTATAATAAAGCCTTCCTCAAATGTCTGTAAGAAGTTTATGAAGTTGTTAAGTTACTCTCAGTAATTTTTATACTTTTCAGGTTATAAGTAGACATTACATAATTCCTGTGGTTTAAAAGAAATGTGCTCAGGAAACTTAAATACTTGTTGATACTTTAAAAACCAAAGGAGTTTTTATAACCAAACAAACAGTGTGTCAGAACCTTTTTTGTTTGTTGTTTGTGTTTTGTTTACATCACAATGTAGGAGTGTTTGTGTCTTAAGCAGTCTGATTGTTGCTGTAGTTGAGGTACTTACAAGTGGAGGAAAAGATGTGCCAGATCTTCTCCACTCCTCCCCATCCCATTTCTGCCCCTTTGCTGTCACTACATGTATCCAACAGTATGGAAGCAGAAGTAAACCTGGAGGACGGCTTGTTTTTATTTGTGTCTTTTTGTTTCATGTTCTTGTACATTAGTCTTGCCATTCTCTTGTCTTACATTGACCTCTATTTCCTCACACGTGTAACGAGTCTGATCCCTGAAGACGTAATCAATTCAGAATGAATACACATTATATGTACATGTATGGTGTGCCAGCTGTACTTAGAAACAAGCAAAAGCATGGGGTGTGGTGGTGTGCTCCCATAATCCCAGCTGTCTGGGTGCTGAAGCAGCCTGGGAAGTTTAGCAAAACCCTATGTCAAAGCAAGGCCTTCTTGTGTGCCTATGTTGTTCCTGGGCCTTCATGCTGAGCTACATTTACAGTCTTTTTTTTACTTTTTATTTTGAGTTAAGGTCTTGCTGAGTCTCTCAGGCTGTCCTCCAACTTTGGATCCCCATCTTAGGCTCTGAGTGCTGGAATTACCAACATTTCCAGTTCAAAACAAAATTGTTAAAAGGGGGCCGGGGAGGTGGCTTAGTAGAATAAGCACTTGCCTGGCAAGTGCAAGAGCCTGAGTCCAGTTCCTGGTTGCACAAAAAAAAAAAATTAAGAGGGCTAAGAATTTAGCTCCCCAGTAGAGCTAAATTAAGATCCTGGGATTAATCCCTAGTTTCAACCTCCCCTCAAGAAGAAAGAAAAAAAGTCTGATATAGAAATTAACAAACTTGGTTGCTTTCTTAAAAATAGCCTGGGTTGAGTAGAATAAGATATAAGGGAAAATAAATATTTACATTGAGATTGGATGAATTTTTCCCAACTCACTTCTGTCATCCAATGCTAAAATGTATTCTTTAAGGAAATATTTGCCCAAGTGGATGGTAAATCCAGCAAGAGCAGAGTAACCTCTTTTAGTAATCAGCATACTAAAAGACACTTTTTATTCAAATAGTAACTTAAAGAAATTCTATTATAAAGACTAAAATAATTTACTTTTACTTACAGCTTAAGTTGGACTTGCTAATAGAATTTTTTGTGAAGTATCACAGAAAATTTTTCACTGAAACTAAAAAATATATAGCTTTATATTCCTTGTAATTTTATCGCTTAAATGACTCAAAAATCTTTTCAAAAGTAGTATTCAGAAATTCTGTTCTAGGGCTGGAGAGATAGCTTAGGACAATAAGTACTTACCTGGCAAGCAAAAGGTCCTGAGTTCAATCCCTGGTACCAAAAAGAAAAAAACAATAATAATGTATGTATTATATGTGATTATATAGTTCTATCACTACTTCTATATATATATATATATATATATAGAACTAGCTTGTTTTTTAATTCTGCCACTATTGATGTTCTTCGAGCCCTTTTTAGATATAAAGTTTCTATATATAAATTGTATGTATTATATATTGTATATATTATAAATATATATAATACATATATATGTATATATTTTTTAATAAATTGTATTCCTAAGGGCTGGCCAAATAGTTCAGCAGACTACAAGTGCATCCTTAGGCAGAGTGCGGTGCCCAGGGTTTGACCTCCAGCATGCCGTGCTGCCCCCGACCCCGGGGCACTCTGAGAAGGTGACTGAGACTGGGCCTGGTGCTGCACATCTGTAATCCCAGGCTGAAAACCGGAGGATCACTACAAGTTTCATCTATGTAGTGAGACCCGGTACCCTGTACTAAAAAAAAATGTATTCTTTAAAATTTTCTCTAAAAACTTATAGTAATTTGATGTTCTTCCTTATGCTGTGTGCTTCTTATTAGTATAAACTTATAAATCAATTAGATAGTAAAAACATAACTAAAGGATATTCTAAAATATAAGATATGTACTGTAGGGGTTGGCCTTCAGGGGATTACCATAACTCATCCTACACTTCTGCATTTCATTAAAGTCATTTTACTGTTAAGCTGTTTTTTTCCTAGTGAAAGTTTTCTGTTCTATTCTGTCTGCACAGTTTCTCTGACTATCAACTTTTGTCTTTTTTCTGTGCTTTCCTATTCAAACACATGCCTCAATGTTTGTGGCTCTTGCTTACAGGAAGAAGAGGTGGCGGAGTCTGGGGTAAGTGTAGAGATGCACACAACTGGAGTGAAGGTTGTGCAACTTTTAACGTATACTGCATCCTCCTCATTACTGCACGCATATAAAAAAGCATGCATTCTATTAACTCTGTCAACCTACATTCCTGACAAATGCCTTTTGCTAACAAGGTGAACTAGTGATAGAACTAGCTTGTTTTTTAACTCTTCCACTATTGGTGTTCTGCGAGCCCTTTTTAGATGTAGAAATTGTTAGATTTGGTTAGATGGCAGTGCTGCTGATCACAGTGAACACGTGTGTACCTGCCATGTGCTGTGCACTGTTCTGTGCAGTCAGAATGAATTAGCTTAATTGTGGCATCACCCTGTGAACGGGTGCTGGTGTTCCTCTACTTGGTCTTATTCACATGCTCTGTTTTATAAAAGTAAATTCTAAATATGTAAGAATGGATGAGAGGTATATTCATATCTATTTAATATTTGCATTTGCCATTCATTTTTCAAAAAGAGGTAGCTTGTATCTAAGCTATACTATAAAATTGAGCTAGAAGATAGATTTTAATTCCTCAGATCCACTGATACCTGCCTGAGATTTCCAGCACTGAATGAAATTTATTTTAACTTCCCACCAGTTTTACTTTAAGATGTATCTCTCTGTAAAACTGTAGTAGAATCAGAAACATGCACCTTGTTATTAAAGTAGGCTCAGATCTCTCCTGTATAGCTGTGTCTATTGAATTGTTTAATGTTAGGAATCTTAATATATCTTGTACCTAGTCTTTGATATTTAGTTGAAGGAAGTGATGGTTTAGAAGGTGGAGTTGCTAAAGAAAAAAATTGGGTTGTTTAAAACTAGTGAACCCTAAACTAGATGCTTTCATACATGGAAGGGTCTCTCTGTGCGCCACCTCCTGAGCCCTGCCGTTGTGGTCTTGCTGTCTGTCAAAGCTTGGTGAACTCGACTCCTGTTGTGCTTTGTTCTCCCTGCTCTGTGTTGTGTTTCTTATGTATTCTTCTGTATCATACATTTATGTCTTGGTCTTTTCTGTTTCTTTTAAGTAAAAATAGACGTCGATGCTACCATTATTAATGTAAAGAGAAGTCTTTGGATTTGGGGGATGATTGAATAAGTCCTGTTAAACACATTCACTATGTATTCAGCTTGAGGGTTTGTGTTGTATGATTCTTGATTAGGCATGTTTATGTTACGTCTTTTTTGGAAGTAATTTAGAATATGTTATTTATTATATTTTCTGTTGGAATTTTTATCCTGGATTTATTTGACAGCCTTTTTTGTTCTTATTTTAGACATCAACTAAGGTAAAAATAATTAAATATTAGAGTTAAAATTTGCTCCTAAATGTTGTTTAATTTTACTGCATTGCTTTGAATCCAAGACATTATCAGTTGTTGGATGCACCATTATTTTATACACTTTAAAAAAAAAAAACACTGCAGTGTCTTGTTACCATTGAAAATTTTGACTATATGTTTAATATAAGAGCTTTTATAAATTTATAGACTTAGATATAGATATTTACCATATAAGATCCTTGTTCATACATACATGAAAAGGAAAATTAAGCAGAGCAAATTGGTTCAGAGCTCTGATTCAGACTGTGAATCTTCTGAGGCACTTTTACAGGCATCGGATTGAGTTTCCCCAGCATACACAGCGTTGCCCTCCGTGCCATCCAGCGCACTGGTGATGCATCATTTTCAGATAAGCCATGGAGAAGTAAAATTTTTCGTGTATGTTGTCTGGCTTCACAAAACAGAGGTAGCTTTTTTTTTTTTTTCAGATAGGGTCTTGCTGTGTAGTTCATTCAGGCCGTCCTTGAACTCACTATGTAGTTCCATAGTCCATGCTGACCTTAAACTCAAATCGATACTCTTCCCTCAGCCCCTTAGAGTGCTGGCATTACAGCACTTGGTACTCTTTGAGTGTGTTACTGAAACTGTCAGATTTACTCTGTAACAGTTGTTTCCTGGTGACTAAAAGAGTATATCTGTAATGCCATTGAATTTTTTTTTTCCAAACTGTTCTGCAGGTTTTGAGATTTTTAGTTTCTGCCTATGAATAGCAAATGAAAGTCTCTGTCAAGTATAAGATATACCTGTTTCAAAGACTTTAATGAGACAGGAAAAAAAATACCCTAGCACTTTTTCATCTATGTTTCCCTTAATTATACTGAAAACATTAGGATTTTGAGATCTATTTAAACTAGATAAGTGAGTAATTAGGAACCAATTGTCATATGGTCTTGCTATGGCAGGTAGAGACACTGAAACAACACCCAGGAATTGGAGCTCATTTATTTTACTTCAGTGGACATTGATGGGGATGGTTTCCAAAATACAAGGCCTCTGGTGGCCTAGGGCTTCTATTAGATAAGCAAGCAGAAAATACAGAGGCGGAATAGTTTGTCCAGTGGGGGTTGGTTTGTATGGTGTGCATCACAGTGACCAGCTGTTTCTAAAGGACAGAAGCAACTGGATCTGGAACAGAAACTATTACCTGGACAACTGACAAACTTCAGTTAGTTATTGGAGATGATGGGGAATTTTCTGCTATAGTCTATGTAAAACGCTTTTTGTAAATCTGAGGCAAATTTTAAAAACTTATAAATGTTATCTTGGAATGGCAGCTGCCCTGAAAAAAAAAAATTATTGGGCCGAGGAGATAGCTCAGTAGAATAAGCACTTGCCTGGCAAGCCCAAGGGCCTGAGTTCAATCCCCGGTTCCACTAAAAAAAATAAAAATTGTCATAGGGCCAGCCAAATAGCTCAGCAGATTAAAGCATCTGCAAGCAGGCACAGGTGCTGGGGGCTTGATCCCCAGGCCTGCCGTTCCGGCCCCACCCCCAGGACGCACTGAGATGGCAATTGAAACTGGGTATGGTGCATAGGCCTGTAATCCCAGCTTGTGGTAAGCTGTAAACAGGATAATCATTACAAGTCTGATTTAGTAGTGATACTGTGAACACCCTGTAGACCCTTCCCTAAAATATAAAAATAAAAATAAAAAATGAAAATTATCTGTAAGAATGTTGTACTTATCTTATTAGAAAAAGCATTGCATTTACTGTTCTCTGTTGGTGTTAGTTGTAGTCATTGTATAATGAAGCTTGACAAAAAGAACAGAGTTGAATGAAACTTCAGTTGTTTAAATTGTGGTTATTTCTGCCCAGCTTGCAGTTCTAGCACATTTAAGACATTGGGAAGTGCAATCTTTGACCTCCATCTCTAGAACCCAAATATTGCCTGGCCATTCCATGTGTAAATGGAAACTGGGTAACTTATTACTGTGTTTCTGAGCTCTGTCTATGTTGAATTGAGTATCAATGCTGTTGCTTACAGCTAGTAGCATACTGGTTTGATGCCTGGTAGAATTGGTCAGCGTGCTCAGGACGAGCCTCTGCGGATGGCAGTGGTGGTGGCGGCGGCGGCTTGTCCCCAGCAGTGCAGAATGGCCCAGCTGCTGGAGAATTGTGGTGCACAGGTCTGACTGAAGATAGACTTCTCCTGACCTAGACTCTTGCTGTGTCTTCAGAGTATAGACGCCTCCAGGGCCAGACGAATGCCTTTTCTCCTCACAATTATGTCATGGGTGAGGCACAAACACAAGTGTGCTCCAAGATGTTGCTAAGGGAGAAATTGTATCTTTTTTTAAAAAATTCTGCACTTTGCCAAATCCTGTTCTTAATTGAGAACATTGCCATGTGTGCCAACTGACTTTGCATTAATGCTCTTCATCTTTTAACTCATTTACATCAGCATGCAGTAGCATTAACAGAACAAAATCTTTTGATCTCCATTCTCTTGTACTTAATTCTCATCTGTACAGCCACTTACTGTGATTCCCGTCTTCTTATAGGTCCCTGAGTCAAGGCAGCACAAATTCAAATATGTTGGATGTTCAGGGAGGTGTTCACAAGAAAAGAGCACGCCGCAGCTCTCTGCTCAATGCTAAGAAGCTGTATGAAGATGCACAGATGGCGAGGAAGGTGAAGCAGTATCTGTGCAGCCTGGATGTAGAGACGGATGAGGAGAAGTTCCAGGTCATGTCACTTCAGTGGGAGCCTGCGTATGGAACCTGTGAGTACAGGCTTTCATCTGTGTGACACAAAGAAAAGGAAAACTTGGTTCTCCAAATTATGCTGAAGTACCAGTAAAGTTTTTAAGTTTTCATCCACGAAGACTACTGACATACTGCAAGCATTGTGTGATTCTGTTAGTTAGATTCTGGATCCCACCCAGCCTGGTATAAAATAATTCTTCTTTAAGAAGCTTTAGCAAGGCATGACAGCATTTGACTGTAGTCCCAGCATTTGGGAGGCTGAGGCAGAAGAATTTCTGTGAGTTCGAGGACAGATGGACCTAACAGCAGCTTTATAAAAAATATCTTGTAAAAACTGGAACATAATAGAAAAACCTATTTGAGAACATTTTTTGTATTCATCTTTAGAAAATAAATGAAATTTTTACCTTTTTAACTGACTGGATAATATTTGCCAACTATAAAACACAAGAAATTTAACTAGAATTGGTCATAGATGTCAGTAAGTTGAAACAAGAAGACATCCTTGTATTGTGAACAGCTGGACAGCACAGTGAGAGACACAGCACATGTGCCGTACTAGCACTCAGCCCTTGCTGTCCTGCTCTACGCACATCGGGCAGAAGCTGCATTCCAGAAGCACCAACCAAACTGTGTGTCTTTGGGCTGAGGAAGTTATTAGTTGTAAAAGCGGAAATCAAAGACAATATTGTGTTGTAAACAGCTCCCAAAAGGATTCTCATGTTAAATTATGGGTTAAATACTTTCCCTTAAAAATTACAGTAGAATTCTAAATTTCTAGGTGACAAGAAAAATGACAGTTGTCATGTTTGTTTGTTTTTGGTCTTTTTTTTTTTTTGTATTTAGTGCAAGGTCTATGGGGTCTTACTACACAGATCGGACTGGTAGTGATTCTCCTATTTTCAGCTTCCCAAGTGCTGGGATTACAGGTCTGTGCTACCATGCCCAGTCTCAATCGCCTTCTCAGCACACCCTAGGAGTGGGGCCAGCACAGCACACCAGGGATGGAACCCTGGTCCCTGCATCTGCCTAAGCAGACTCTTTAATCCACTGAGACACCTGGCCGGCCCTTGTTTTTGGTCTTTTTGAGACAGTTTCACTATGCAGTTCAGGCTGGCCTTGAACTCATTTTGTAGCCCAAGTTGGCCCAGAACTCGCAGTGATCCTCCCCCTTCAGCCTCTCAAATGCTGTGATTACAGGTATGAATCAACACTCCCAGCCATGGTAGTTTTCATAGATTGACCCTAAGATTGATTGATGGAATACCGTTTGTATAAATTTTGTGTCTCCTTTGTCTTACATGTCTATCACCAGGAAGACATGTAATCACTGCAAATGTATAGTAATAGAAAAAATATATCAACAGAGTAGAAAAGAGTATATGGAAATAGAATTAGATTACTTTTAAAATTAAGATATGTCAGTGAACTTTAAAATACTAGGGAAGAAGCTATTTAGTACATGCATTATCTCTATTGCAATTCTTTCTATATCAAATCTATTACATTTGGAGAATGAAGTAAAATAATAAAAGGTAGGAGTTAACAATCTTAGCTAAATACTTTATAAATACTGTCACTGGCTAGGTACTGTGATGCATGCATGTAGTCCCAAATCCTCTGGAGGCTGGGCAGGACAATCACACTATCTCCAACCCCTCAACCCCAAATTGTTGTTCATTCCTCAACTCTCTGAGGTACCTAATATTAGTACTGTGAGATAATATGCCTGAAAATGTACTTACACAAATATGTTACAGTATTACAGTACAAAAGAAAACATTTAGATAATGAGTACGTAAGAATTGAATGATATATGACAAAATAATTTAGAACCTTTATTAAAAATGATTTTATTAAAATAACAGGTCTATAGTTTTGGATGGTACCTGAAAAAAATCACATTAGATAGCCCAAATGTCAACCATGTGAAAGTGATGCATGTCAAAAGTAGAACATACAGAACTTTTTTGTCTTTTTTTGAGACAGGGTCTCACTGTGCAGTTCAGGCTGGCCTTAAGCTCACTTTGTAGCTCAGGCTGGTCTCGAACTCACAACAATCCTCCTGCCTCAGCCTCCCTAGTGCTGGGATTACAGGCATGCGCCACCACGCCCGGCTTCATACAGAACTTTTAAATTTTACTTTTTTTTCTTTGGTACCAGGGATTGAACTCAGAACCTTGTGCTTGTTAGGCAGGTGTTTATGCTACTGAGGAATCTCCTAGGCCCTAAATTTTACTCATGTTTTAAGGTTGAGGCAAATGCATACTTAATTTATTAAAGCCCTCTGACCTTGATGAGTTATCACCAGTTATTTTTTTCAAGTATCTCAACATAGACTTTTAATTTTACAATTTGTCTGATACTCAGGTGCTCCAGACCTATCCACATGCATACAGCTGTAGGCATTTCTCTTCCTGCATCCAACTAAGACTTTTTTATCTTTTTCTCCTAACGTTAAATGCATCTTGATATAGATTTGAAATGGGAAAGTCTGTGTTCTTTTCTTTCTGAAACTGGGCTTGAAAATATAATTTGATACATATATCCTAAATTTAGTCTCTATCTTAATTTGATTTCTAGTGTTTAATAGATTTTTAAAAGTTTAAATGATGACTGCTCCATGCCCAAATATAGTTGATTTTTGAGTATCACAGAATTGAGTTCATGCCAATTAACACATGGTTTGGGGCATTCTTCTGCAACTGTTTTCAGTGATTTCTCCAGGTTTTATTTTTGTGCTGAAGCAGTTATTAAAATGTCAGTAACATCAAAAATTGATTAATGGGCCAGTGAGATAGCTCAGCAGTCTAAAACACCTGTTTAGGCAAGTGCACAGGAACCTGGTTAGATCCCTGGCACCACATGCTGTGCCAGCCCCATCCCCAGAGTGGGCTGAACCAGCCACAAAAAGAAAAGAAAAAAAAAAGATTAGTATTGAAAAGAAATTAGTTTCATAACTATCCAAAAGATGATTGTTGGATTCAATTAGGTAATGAACCCATGTATATTGTCCCCCAGAGTTTCTATGTTTTAGCTTTCTGAGATGTTCCCTGATTGATATTACCCCAAATATTTTCTAGGCTTTCATGATAAAAGCATAATTTCTGTGGTAGCTGTGCTGGCACAGGTTAAACATCTGTTTTATCTTGTTAGGCAGGTGAAAAGCCACAGTGAAGTTCTGAAGTTGCACACATGAGAGTATCCTGAGTAACCACAGGACTGAAAGTCCTCTTGCCTAAGGAAAAATTTATTTCCTTTGGACTATAATACTGATTATATATGAAGGAGGTAGCTTTTGTCTCTTAAATTAGGGTTCTCTAATCTGGTCCCCCCAGTCTGGAATTTAGGGAAGTGTTCCTTAAGTTTCTGAGCAAGTTTATCTGAAAGATGCAGCAATTGTTGCCTAGTTGAAGGGAGACAAAGGCTGATTTAGTAGAAATAGAGAATGTAGAATTGAGGAGAGGCAGGGTACTGTTTGAAGAGGGCAGGCCAGTGCTGGATTACACAGGGGCTTGTAAAAGCCATGTGTTAGTCACTCTGCTGTTGGAGAATAGCTCCGGGGCGAGCTAGAATTGGCATAGTCGGAGAGGCATTGCAGTAGTGTGGATGAGAGAACATGGGCTTTCAGCAGTGGGGGCAGAAATGGAACTAATTAAATTAATTCATTTAAGAATTCTTTAGGAAACAAAAGTAACAGTAGATTCTAAAGCAGTTTTTTGTTTTTTGTTTTTTTTGTTTTGTTTTGTTTTTGTCTTTTTGAGACAGGGTCTCGCTATGCAGTTGAGGCTGGCCTCGAGCTCACTTTGTAGCTCAGGCTGGTCTTGAACTCACAACAATCCTCCTGTCTCAGCCTCCCGAGTGCTGGGATTACAGGCATGCGCCACCACGCCCAGCTCTCTAAAGCAGTTTCAGAGATATTTTATAATACTTAAATGAAACTCCTTTTAAGAATATTAATCTTTTATTTTTGTGTGCTAAAAATGAATAGTTTTTAAACAATCATCTGTTATTCTGTATGGTAACAACCTTACCTTTAAAACAGTTTAGAAGTCACCTGTTCTCTCTTCTATTAGTGACCAAGAATTTAAGTGAGAAAAAATCAGCCAAATCATCTGAAATGTCTCCAGCGCCTGTGAGGTCAGTGAACCACATAGCGAAAGCCCACTTGCATCAGCCCCACAGAGTGAACCAAGCGCTCCAAGTGCCAGCTGTTAATTTGCACCCCATGAGGAAGAAAGGACAAGCCAGAGACCCTGCCCTAAGTGAGTATTCATAGCTGATGTTACATTGGTGCAGTTAGAATTTCAGGAGGAAGTGAGAGACAAATGCTTGGAAAATAGGATGACTACACAAATGAAAACCATTTCATTTTGCTTATAGATGTTCTAAATGCTGATTTTCAAATTTTTATACTGTTGAAATCTGTTTATCAACATAAACTTAATCTTGAGGAATTTATATTAAATCTTGGGCAATACATTAAAGGTTTGCTACATTCAAAAGTATATTTAATCAAATAACTAATGCAGATATAACCTATAAAAACTATGAGAATCAAGTTGCTTATGAAAATATCTTTTTTTTTATTAATTTCCCTTTCTGGAAACCTAAGTAGGAGATAGAAGTATAAAGTAGGTAGACTATACTCTTTTTTTTTTTTTTTCCTTTAGGCCATGTAGGTTTATGAGTTACTTTGGTTTTAATAATATCGTTCACTGCTTTAATTTTTAGACAGAAAGCCCAGTTAGATATGGTTCCTAGCGTTATTACTTAAATATATGTCATACCTGTATATTCACGGTGAGTTTACGAATTTGATTGAGAGACAAAGCTGAATAAGAAGTGCCACATTTCAATCTGGTGATTGCAGACACACAAACAGGTAACTTCAAAATAATGTGCTTGCTTTTGTACCAAGACTATACACACAACTTGCAAAATAAACCAGGAGGAACCTTTTTCCAGAAGAAGAAGGATGGTGGGCCTTGAGAAGGTTTTGGGAAAGAAAACAAAGCCATTAGTGTTTAGGAAAGCAGTGTGAAGCAGCAGTTCTAGAGAAGTTGCTTCACAGATTGTTTATGGGCTGCAAGCTGCATGCACAGTATTGATGGCTGTGATGACCAGTGCTGGTATTCAGCCTCCAATGAGTGCTAGGCACATTTTACAGTGTTTACTGACTTTATGTATTCATCATAATCCAAAGATAGTGTTCTAACCACATTCTACACAGACAATCAGTATCTTACATGTAAGTAAGCAGACAGGGAGTGGAGCCCCAGAAGACGGACTCTAAAGTTCTTGCTTTTAAACTCCATGCTTCCAGGATGACGGGAAGTGAAATCATGTCAAAATTACAGTGTGCTGGGCTGACATACAGTAGTCAGTGAGAAGTCATTAAAGAGATTTGACCAGAACATTACAGTCGAAATTGTGTTTGATAAGAATTGTAGTGGTGTTGGGCATGGTGGCGCAGGCCTGTAATCCCAGCACTCGGGAGGCTGAGGCAGGAGGATTGTTATGAGTTCGAGACCAGCCTGAGCTACAAAGTGAGCTCAAGGCCAGCCTGAACTGCATAGCGAGACCCTGTCTCAAAAAAGACAAAAAATAAAATAAATAAATAAATAAAAATTTAAAATTAAAAAAAAAAAAAGAATTGTAGTGGTATGCAGCAAGACAGGGTGGGAGACCTGGCTGTAACAGCTGGCCACAGGTTATTCAAGGCCTGTACTGGTTTGCTGTCTATAAAAATGAAGTGGATTAAAAATTGGCAAAGTTGATAAATTTCTTAGTAGAAGTGAGATGTGAACAAATTTAGCTCTGGTTTCTTTAGACATCATCATGTGAGAGGAGCATGATTTGTAGATAGCTTTTCTGATGTAATATGGCTGCTATTTAGAGATAAGTACACAGCATTTATACTAAAATTATATTCAACTAGTGTAGGTGTACTGTGATTGAAACTGTTGGATTATCGAAAAGCTGCTTTTCACTGTGCCAGATCCTCACTAGCTCTGCTCACTTTACAAAGAATAGTGTTGGTAGCTTTCTCACATTTCTTAGAAAAGATACCTGTAAAAAGTCAGTGTTTTGAGATGATTGTCACATTAAGCAGGGCCAGCTGCTGAACAGAGTTGATGGGACTTCATAAGAATGTTTGCAGTGGGCTCCATACAGCTTTTCTATAAATTCATGATTGTTTCTGTTGTTTACTTCTCTTTCATAGTGTGAATTAGTGCTCTTGCGAGGGCTGGATTGGCAGCCCTGCAGCCCTCCCTGTATGCCCACCACACAGATGCACCACAGGTAGTGACGGTGCCAGCATCCCCACACTGCCTGCCCCATGCCTCACCTGCCTCACAGAGGCCACCTCTAGAGGGGAGGGAAGAGTGCGACTCTGTCTTCTTTTGAGATTGTGAGCCAGTGTGTCACTTGTGGGGGTGGACACTCTACTTAGACTGTTAAATTGCTTTCCCTTCTGCCAGAAAACAGTTTATTATAATTGATCCATGATGAATTTGAACTGCTGACCTAGAGGTGCAATCTCTGTATGCCATTCCCCAGCCATGGCTTCCCCGTTTGTCATTCACACATTTCAGTTGACTATGCTAGACATTGTGCATCATGGTTTTAGTTAAGTAGTGATTTAGGCAGTTACTGACGCTTTCATTGTGAAATGACATTTAGATGCGTGTTTGGTTTTGTTTTCAGGTACAAGTTTGCCTCAGAAAGTTTTAGGACCAACGGAGGAAATAAGTGGTAAGAAACCTACAGAAGACACGATTTCCATGGCATCATCTTCACATTCTAGTCCTCCTGCATCTCCTCAAGGTTCTCCTCGCAAAGGTAAGACAAGCCATTTCAGGTCATTTGACTGGAAAACACTTTCACATACTTTGCTTTTTAATCTATAAGCATGTAATAGGAAGTGTTTCAAGAAAGTATAACTGCTAAGGCTTACTTTTTGAACTTCAATGTTTCATATGGAATTATTTAAATATTTTTTTCAGGTATTACGTATCATGTAAGTAGGACTCCAGTGTTCAAAGCATGGTTTTCCTTTGACAGAGAGAAAATGCAGATTAAAAATAAAAGCAGAAGGCACTCTTGTTTTGGTCTATGCTGGCTCTTGGTGTCCTCTTATATTTTCTTTATATGAACCTTTTTGTGGAGAATTGGTAAATAAACATTTCTACAAGAAATTGTTGGGGGGTTTTTTGTTTTGTTTTGGTTTTGTTTGTATTTTAGGGAAGGGTCTACAGGGTGTTCACAGTCTCACTACTAGATCAGACTCCTAGTGATTCTCCTGTTTACACTCTCCCAAGAGCTGGGATTACAGGTGTGTGCTACCACACCCAATCTATTGCCATCTCAGTGAGCCCTGGAGGTGGGACCAGCACAGCAGGCCCAGGGATCAAACCCATGCAGATGCTTTAATTCGCTGAGCTAAAGTAATTGTTTTAAATTACGTATAGAAAAACTTATTTGGATTGATGTTTTCCTTTTTTACTAATAGGATGTTTTTATTTAGAAAGATTTAAATAACATACCTTCACAGACTTAGGTGTTAGTTGCACTATACATTAATAGTTATGCTGAACATTGTGAGGTAAGAGCAGTCCAAAAGTGTTCTTGTTCTTTCATGTATATTTTCATACTCGAGACTGAACTTCTCAGGGCCTGTGAGATAGCTCAGCCGACTAAGTGTCTGTTTAGGCAAGCTCAGGGACCGGGTTCAATCCCCAGTATCACATATGTCACCAGTCCCGCCCTTGGATGTGCTGAGCCTAACACTGATCCTGGGCATGGTGGTATGCCTGTAATCCTAGCACTAGCAATGTTGAAAACAGGAGCATCACTGAGAGTCCAAGTTGTGTAGTGAGATCCTATACCAGATACATTAAAATATAAAAACAAAAAAGACTGAACTTCTTTTGACTAATCTAGCCAGTGCATGCAAAGTCTATATTGTGTTTGTGCACTTGTAGCATTTGAAATAGTGTGTATTTCTTATGTTGGCTGCTCACACACTGTGTGTCCTGGGGGAGGGCATCCCCATCCTAGGATCTTCTGCACAAATGTGAAAGAATTACATCTTTGAATAACTGTAGCACAGGAGGGTATGTGGCCAGAGAGAAAACAAACTTGATTCTGGAGCTTGCCTCAGCTCCTACATTTTCAGTTTCCTTTAATTCCTTAGGACTCTTTCTTACTTGTACCACCTAATACAATCTATGTGTCAGTGATCCTGACTGTTCCATGCTCTATCACTGAACCTATTTGCAAGGTCAGGTTCCTCTCTGACAGATTAAAGAAAAGACCATCTGTTTTTAAGCCCTCATGTAAGGTTTAAATGAAATAGGATTTTTAAGGAGCCAGCCAGATATCTCAGCAGACTAAAGTACGAGCGTAAGCAGGCTGCACTGATTGACCAAGGTTCAATCCCAGCATACCATGCCGGTCCCAACCCTAGGGTATGGTGAGACAGGCAACAGATGGGGTGTGGTGGTGCACCCTGTAATCCCAGTGCTGGGAGACTGAAAACAGGAAGATCACTGCAAGTCCAATGTATGTAGTGAGACCCTCTACACCCTGTACTAGATACATTTAAAAAAAAAAAGAGGATTTATAAAGCCTATAGTATGTGGTGAATAACAAATCAGTGTCTCTTCTCTGCTGTCACCCCAGGGCAGCATTGCTGTCCTGTCTTTTCCACCCTCACATAGCTGGGGCTGGCTAGAATTTGGGGATTTTACTAAAGGAAAGCTTCATTGAAATCAAGTAGGACATAAAATAGTATGTGTCATAGGTGTATCTTTAAAACATGCATTTCTGATCCTTTGTAGCTCACATAAGATTTTGTGAGGCAGAGGCTGGAGAGATAGCTCAGTAGGATGAGTGCTTGCCTGGCAAGCCAAGGGCCTGAGTTCAATCCTCAGTTCTTGGGGAAAAAAAATTGTGAGGCACAGACCTGTGTCCTCACTTTGTCTGTCTGGTTCTAAGAGCCTTGCTTGTCAGATCATGATGAGTGGAACAGGCAGCCATACTGCAACCAGGCAGAGGGACTCCAGGGACTGCACCCCTGTGTTCACAGTGCTCCTGTAGAAGCATGTGAGACACTTGACCCTTGCAGAACCTCTACTGGGTTCCATCCAGTTACAGCCAGTTCTGTAAGCAGGAAACCACGGTACTGGATTTGATTTAGTGTTTATGCCTGTGACTAAGGAAAGAGGTGTCGGGGATGGGAATATGTTTCCACTGTTCTTACTCCCAACATAAAATCCACTCTTGCCACTGGAATAAGAGAGGTCTTTTCTCCCTTGTTTTTCAGTGTGTAGCCAACAACTGACTGAAATGTTTATATATTTGTGAGTGTGTCTTACTCATTTAAAATCCTTAGAGACCAGAAGAATTTCTTTTCTCCAGCACTGTTTCAGGTTGTCGTATGTGTTATCAAATTATGCAGGTTGCCTGTGGTTGGACAAAAATGTCATTACACTAAGTATATTTTTTCAGGATCTGTTCTGAGTTCCTGCTAAACTTTGGAATTAGTTGTTTTTATACAATTAAGCTAGGACTATTTGATATTTTTCCATAAGGAAAATATAAACAAGAACTTTAAAAAACAAGTCAAATTGCTTAAAAATGGCCAGCTCAGCTCTGCATCTCAGGGTCTCAGAACCATCAGAAATGGTGCTTTATAGATACACCTTACTACATACAGTGTCTGCATGTCCTCTTCAATTTGCTTGCTGTGGTGGTCAGAGTTGAACCCAGGGTCTCACGGCATGCTAAGCAGCCATCCCACCACTCAGCTCTGTTCACTGCACACTCATTCTACTGAACTTTTATAATGAAATCTGCCTGAAAATTCTAGACATACATAATTTCTTGAAAAGTAATTCTGGTTAACTAATACTTTTATATTTTCCCTTTTAATTTTATCAGCTTGTTTTCAACAGAATTTCTACTACCATTCTGTCATATAATAACTGTTGTGTTTATGTTGCATAGTAGATTTTCCATGCATTAAAAAATCTAGATTTTAATATTTTAGATATTGTCAATGAAATAAGTTTTAAATAGTAAAATGTTACATATAAGCCAGTTAATTGTGATTAATTGGAAAGAATGAATTTTGCATCTCTCCCTCCAGTTGGCAGTGTCCTATCTGATCACAGCATCCTGCTGCGCCTCTCAGGGTCCTCCTCACCCCCTCCCCGTGAGTCCAGCGTCGAGATCAGTGGCCAGAACTGCCCAGGAATAGGTGGGGTTTACTTGCAAAAGAAAATCCTTCAGATTACCAGGAGCACAGCCAAAAGGACAGACAGGACCAAGAAGGCCACTGAGGAGGATAGAGAGAGGACAAGTTGTGAGAACACAACCAGAAAAAGAATGACATCCCCGTTTAGAAGATTTAGGGAAAGAACTCTTTCAAGGGAGAGACTAGTCACCAGCCAAAAAGAGGACCCAGACCACCGTCACGCTCCAGATGGCTGGGAGACAGTGAAGGATGCTGGGCACAGCAGCACAGATGAGAAAGGCAGTGGCACCTGCCTCCCCAGTAGCCAAGGCCACAGTAATGCTCTCCACTGCTTCTATACACGGCTCAAGTCTAGGAGGAGAAAGACAATCTGACCAAGCTCCATTCTTCATTTTAGTGTTGTTTCCAGTTGTTAATGTAAATGCACTTGAATTAAACCATTTGTCAAAGATTGGGCAGATAACTTAGTAAAATATTATAATAGCAAGTATTTTATGATTAGTGTTACAAGTTCTCTGGCAACAAATAGCAATTTAAAGTGCCTTATTTGTACATGTTACTTCACTGATGTGTTGTGCTCACTTCAGCAGCACATATACTAGTATTATTGATGTGTTGAGTTAGTAAACTTTATGCTCTTGCTTTTTGTAGTTGGCTTTATTTCCTACTAATAGCAGCTGAATGTGTGAGTGAAATGAGTAGAGGAATCTTTTTGGGAAGCAGTGCTCACTTTAAGCAGAAAACCCCCAATAATCTGTTCTCACCTTTGCGTTAGAGAACTTTATTGCTGTCTTAATAAAGCACTTCTACTTTATAAGCTAAAGAAATGCTTTAAGGATAGGCAATTGCATCTTCTCCACATGTACTTTCTATATCACCCACTGTACACATGACTAACTAGGGGGCATGAACTACTCTAACATAGCAGGTTCAAAATGATCTGGAGGCCAGCAATAGAGCTCAGCAGCATAAGCACCTGGCATGACAAGCACAAGGTCCCGAGTTTTATCCCTGGTTCCAAAAAAAAAAAATCATCTGGAAATTTTAATTTAAAATACAGTATTTGCCAGGTATGGTGGTGCATGCCTATAATCCTAGGAGACAGGAGACAGGAGGTTGAGGCTTGATGATCACTGCAAGTTTGAGACTATATAGTGAGTTCAGCACCATCATGGACGACATGGTGAGACCCTGTCCATACATACGTACATATATACATAATATATACATACAGATGCAAACAAGCAGTTATTAGCTGGGCATAGTGGCACACATCTGTAATCCCATCCTATGAGAGGCTGAGGCAAGAGCATAACTAGTTTGACTCCAGCCTGGGCAATTAGTGATTTAACAAGATCCTGTCTCAAAGGTGGATGGGGATAACAGTGCAAAGACCCTAGCTGTACTCTTCCAGTGCCACCAAAAAAAAAAAGCAATTACTATTTCTCATCTATTTCTCATGTCAGACTTCATAAATATGAATGTCAGAAGTGGCCCCTGGAATATGTATATTAATAAGGTTTCCATGATTCTTTAGAATTTTTGAGATTTAAGAAATTTCATTCTTAAAAGCATAACAGTAGAAATTATGTTTTGAAAAGCAGTGATTTTTCATTTGAGGAAGGATATGCTGTTGCTTTGTATTTAACACGTGCATTTTCTTGGTCCTTTTGAAAATTAATCAGTTTATAGTCATGGCAAATAACATGGGCCCCAGCTTCACAGACATGTGATGGAAATCAGGAGACTGTCTTCTCTTTACTTAACTGCTTTTTGGCTCCAAAAGCTAAGTGAAAATAGCACATTTTCTGAGTCTTGATTTTTTTTTCATTGAAACAGTTACTGAAACTACTTGACAGTATTGTGAAAAAGTTTTTTCTTTAATGACTGAGTAATATGTATATAAACTGTAAGATCCTTAAAGCAGAGAAAAGACCTTGGAGTTTAGGCTCTTTCTCCATATGCGCAAGTAAGTGGGAAAAAAAATAAAGAAGTGGGGACCCTGAGAAGTCTTGGAACATACTCAGTCTTTTTAATGGGATTTCTAGAGACTGATCCAAAGGTCATATATTTTTGACTCTTGCTGTACTCTTTCTGTGAGCGTGAAGATTCTGCTCACTTAAGAGACCCTCCCTTTCTTGGGATCTTAAGTCTTTATTTCTAAACAAAAGTCTGATTCCTTTTCTTTCCGTTAGAATAGACTATTATGTACATTTAAGCATCCTGCTGCAGAGTTGTTGGGGGCCTTTCTCCTCATTCATCCCCACTACTTTATCCCAGAGAATACTGAAGAGAAAAATCTCTAGCTATCTACTGTGCAGTAAGTCATAGAAGTGAAACATGGAGATGCTGGTTTTTTTATTATATATTAATTTCAATCATCACTTCAGCTGTTTAATGTAATATTCTACAAGACGAAGTAAAAAGAAATGAGGTACAAAGTTAAGTACAAATTGTAAAACAATTTAAAAACACTAGGACAGAGCTGAGGGTATGGCTCAGTGGCAGAGCATTTATTTAACATATGTGATGCCCTGAGTTCAGTCTTTAGCTTTGCAAAAAATTACAGAGAACAAATAAATAAAAATGCTGAACCAGTGACATAGTCCAGGCCAAGACTTCTTAAGCGGCATGAGCAGGACATCTGGGGTAAGTATATTAGTCTGAAAGTGTGAATGCAGCCCTTTGAGGTCTACCTTCTGTCTCTGCAGCCCTAAACAAAGTAACATTTTGTATTCAGTTCAAACTTTGAAATATAAGTGTACTGTGAGTGTTTTTTTTTTTTTTTTTTTTATGGTGGAATGGGGGATTGAACTCAGGCTCTTGTGCTTGCCAGGCAAACATTTATTCTGAGCCATCTCTCTGGTGTGTGCTTTTTAATATTTGTAATATTTTAATAACTTATTAAATACTTATAGCTCTGTAAGAACCTGGGCAAAATATAGTTGCTTTGGACTAATTTTCTCAGTAATAATGAATATTGACTTTTTCTGAATTTGGAATTACACTGATGTGATATGGCTGGGTAGATGAATGACTGTGGGGAAAGGTGGGGGGGAAATTGGCCTCTACATAGATGGAAACTGAGGTCACCACTACTTCATCTTTCGTCCTCTCTTTGGTGTCTCCCTGTTGCCCCCCCACCTGTTCCTGGGTCTTGTAGTTTGATGGGTGCACTCTTCTTGTTCAGGTTACACACTTACACCATCAGCTAAATCTGACAACTTGTCCGACTCCAGCCATAGTGAGATTTCTTCGCGGTCCAGCATTGTGAGCAACTGCTCTGTTGACTCCATGTCTGTAGCTCTGCAGGATGAGCGGTGTTCCTCCCAGGCCTTGGCTGTCTCTGAGTCTGCTGGGACATTGGAAAAGACAGAGCACCCCTTGGGGATAGGCGACCATGGGCATCTTGGACCTGGGTAAGCATCCTTGCCTTTTCCACATGACCCAAACTGAGGCTGTAATTAGCCATGCTCCCCAGCTTTGACTTTGTATTCTCCCCTTTGGGGCAGTGGCAAGCCCAAGCACATTCTGTCTGTACCAAATACGAAAGTAAGTACTATTTGAGCAGTATGGACCCCCCACCTCCACACCCATAGTAGGGATTAAACTCAGGGCCTTGCTGAGTGTGACACTCACCTGTAATCCCAGTACTTAGGAGCCTGAAGCAGGAGGATCACCATGAATTCAAGGCCAGACCAGTTTGGGCTACATAGTGAGTTCAAGGTCAGCCTGACTACAGGATGAAACCCTATCTCCCAGGTTTACAAAAGACAAAAAAGATTTTAGGGCCGGCCAGATGGCTCAGTGGACTAAAGCGCCTGCATAGGCAGAGTACAGGGCCTGGGGTTCAATCCCCAGCACAAGTAGTGCTGGCCCTGCCTCCAGAGCCTACTGAGACAGCAGTTGAGATAAGGTGTGGTGGCACACACCTGGTCCCAGCTCCTGGGAGGCTGAAAACAGGAGGGTCACTGAATCCAGTCTACATAGTGAGACCCTGTACTACAGGGTCTGTTTTTTTAATACATTAAAAAAAAAAAAAAATTAAGACAAAAAAAATCAAGGCTTTCACACTGAATCCCTTCATTTTTAATTTGAGACAGGTCTTCATTTTTTAATTTGAGACAGGATCTCAAGCTACAAATTGCCCAGCCTAATCTTAAGCTTGCCTCAGCCTCCCAAAGTGCTGTGATTATAAATATGCATCATAACCTTCAGCTTGAGAGCTTTTTCTTTTTTATCCAGAGAGGGTCTTACTATGTAGTTTAGATGACCTTGAACTCACTGTGTAGCTCAGGCTGACCTCAAACTCCCAGAGATACTGGGAGTATGCCTCAGCCTCCTGAGTGCTGGGATTACAGGCATTAACCACTGTACTCAGTGCTTATCTTATTTTTTTTTTTTTTTTAAACTGGTCATATTTTATTTTATTTTTTTTATTTTTTTTTCCATTTATTTTTATTTTATTAAAATACAAATGTCAATCAGACAGTTTCAAGACACCTTAACCATACAAATTCGATGAGTTAATACATTGCAAACTGTTTTCATAACGTTTTGGTACTGTACAAGGTGCATACATGAAATTATATTTACAGGTTTTTTTATAGCTGAATTATATCAAAGATTCAATAATTATTTACCTAGTGGATGACCATAGCACTAAAAGCCGACATAATATCCTGTCCAACCACCATTAGTGCAGATCTTGCCTCTC
>PVKA01022953.1:0-36311 GCA_004027165.1 Ctenomys sociabilis | reverse complement strand
TAATAAACAATCATACCCCAGGGCATCTGTGGTGCCAGAATTTGTTAAGTGGAATTGCATAAGGAATCATGTTAGCAACAGGTTAGGGTGTGACAAATACCTCCCTGAGTCTGAGATGTCATATTGAAAATGAGACTGAAAATAATAGCTGTGACCAAATATATTTACATTTTTAATGTGCCAGATGTGCTGACCGCTCCGAACTAAATCCCAGATGCAAGCAAGTACAGAGGTTTCTGGATTTCAGCCCTGTCTCTGCCACTTGCATGTGTTGAATCTGGGCAGCCAACTGAAGCTGCTATAGTCCATGCAGGTGCATCTGTGTGGTCAGAAGCCATGACGCCTCCCTCACCAGGTTGCTGAAGGATGAAACGTGCAGAGGCTCACTGAGGTTTGCTTCAGGCTGAGCTCAAGTTACAAGCCCTCGACAACTAGACTCTCATCAATCCATTTAAGAACCCCATCTAGAAACCCATGAGATGATGGGCGTATGTTTCGTCCTCACAGTGATTGGTGTAATTATGCTGAGCAACATAGAAAATAGTGTCTACCACAACACAGATGCTCAAAACCATTCAGCCAAAGAAGTCACCTCATGAGTTGCCCGGCGTTTCTATTTTGGGCTTGCAAATGAGGAAATAGAGGCTTTGTGCCTTTCCTAGCACCCCATGGTTAAGGCCTGTGATCTCCAAGGAAACACAGACATGAATCTCTTGCAGAAAGGGAAGTGTCCAAGAGTTGTGAGTGGAGAGGAGGGAAGAGGAAGAAGGAGATGCAAAAAGTAAAATGCGCTCTGCACCCAGACACCTCCCCACCATGAATGCCATCGTTTTGTACTGCAAACCTGGACTCATAAAACTTAAGAAAATAAAAACAAACTAAAACAAAATGCGGCTCAATAGCATATTAACATGTCTATTGCCCTCCTGGTGCTGATAGCTTCGTGGTGCATGTGCAGGTCCAAACTCATTAAACTGTATGGTAAGCATGTATAGCCTTTGTGTTGAAATGTATAAGTGCCATAGAAATGCATAACCACACCAACATGAGACCATAGGTATGACCCTCACTTTAATACCCTGGTTATTTCTGAAAGTGGCTCTTCTTCCTATGTGAAGGCATCTGTGATGTGTGACAAGGGCACACCACCATGCTGGAAAACTGGGTAATGCAGACTGACAAAGGCCCTGGGCCCCTGGGGATGCAGGTGTCTGCATTTAAGCAGGCGGGTGTGGCCCAAGTTTTGGACACAGGAGGAGGAGGGCTGCAGTGGGAAGGGCTGCCATCTGCAACACGGGCTCAAGGAGAGCACCAGCTGCCTCCAAGGCCCCGGAGAGAGTGGGAAATTACCAGCACCATGCTTCCTGCATGAACACAAGCAGGAGGAAACCTAACCCGCCAGTGGATTTCAAGTGGCCTCCAAGCACCCATGGCCCAGGCAAGAAAGACTAGATGGGGAATCTGCCTGACCCCAGCGATACTGATAGGGTCCTTTGCAGGGGAAGAGAAAAATTTGATCTGGGAATTGCCTGTGACTGTCAGAAGGGACGGCATGCCTTCATGAATAATCCAGCAGGAGCTAGAGCTACAAGGTGCCCGCTGCCCTGGGGGAACCTGGCCTGGAGGGCTGGTTGCCTGGGGGGTTGCTGTTCCTTGAGTTGTATTTTGTGCTTCTTCACAGCACATCTAAGGAAAGAGGAGGACTCAGCTCTCCAAAGGTGGGATTAGTGCAAAGACAGAGCTGCCGCCATCCCTGCCACTGCAAGGCCATCACGTCACTAATCAGCACCTCTGGGGCTGAGCAGGAAGGAAAAGGGCCCAGGACCATGGTGGTGCAGGGAGTGGCCCAGCTGACAAGGCTCTTCCTGTGTTGCTGGGTTGTCATCCCATCTCTGCCTTTCCCAGCCTGGCAACTTTGAAAGCGGTGCACCCTTTATTTAGACTTCAACTGTGCCGCCTGCAAAATAAGGATAGAAGTAATGCTAATAAAATATAATAGCTAGCACTTCAGAGAGGCAAGCATGCCAGGATTGTAAGACGTTTCGTAACATCATGAATAAGTGTGTGTATAGATGCAATCTGTGTGAGTATGAGTCTTACCTCTGTAACTAGCTAAGAAACCTGGACAAACTAAAGTGAGTTCTTTTTTGCTGGTGCCTCAGCTGGAAAGAGGAGTAGCAGTGTCTGATCTGAATAGTAAAAGCCCAATAAATACTTGTTAAATAACTGGTAGTTGACTGGATTCCATATAGTAATGTATGCAAAAAGCTAAGCATAATGCTTGGCACATGATAACCATTGAAAAGATACCATCTACACTTATCAGTTACAGGCATGAGTACACGGAACCACTCAAGGGTGCAGTATCTTAGCTATCGCACGCTGAACTGTTCCCCCCTTCTTTTCCAGCTCTATGAATTTCTCTCACTTGGCCTTGACCTCCTGCCAGAAATCTCTACAGCTTCAAGTCAGCCATGACTTGAAAGTTGATGTGAAATCGATCTGCCCAATAGATCTGGGCACTGGCACGGTGCCCTGGGCACTGGCAGGTCCTCTCCAGAATCCACGTGGCTTCTCTCCTGAAGGGTTCTGCTGTCCAGAGCACTGTAACATCTCCATGGACCACCTATGGTGGGAAATCTAGTGTGTCTCTCATGCATAGTTTTTTCTCACATCCACGTATAGGTGGGTGAGCAGTCAAGCACAGAAGCTCCGCCTTGTCCCAGGCAAGGCCACCTGTGTGAAGCTGGTCCCGGCAATGGACACAGAGCTTTCATATGCTCAGAGCCCCCAGAATGTACACTCACTGAGGAAGGGAGGTTTTGGGTTCTTTTTATTCATTGTCTCTGCTTCCCTGGACAGGGCCTGGCACTAAGAGACACTCGACACATGGCTCCTATGGGAACCACATCCTGCGATTCTCACCGGGACTCTGCAGCTTGGTTCAGGCAGGTGAGGGATCACCCTCGTCCCTAAAGAGGGAAAACAGGCTGAGCCACAAATGTGCCCTGGGTGAGGGAGCTTAAGAGCTGCCTGGCTACGAAGTGCCTCATTCTTAGCCTCCGTGTTCTTTCCAGAAAGCCTCCCCTCAGTTGCCTTTCCCCAACCATGTGCAGGCGAAACCCAGAGAGACAGAACGTGCGCATCTCCCAGGGATCTCTCAGGCAGCCTCTTGGCCTTATGCACAGGCCTTGCTCATGTTCACGCCCCAGCCTCCTTGGCTTCAGCCATCAGCTTCACCAGTGCAGAATCCTGAGCTTGGCATTTTCAGCATGGACTCTCACCAGTGCCTGGTCAGGCTGAGAGTTCCAGCTGCCTGGACGACCCCGAATCTAGTGTGGCAGTGACACTTCCTCTGTGGGCCAGCTCTGGCAGCAGTGGTGATACAAAGTCGAAAGAGGAGAAGACTTAACTTTGCCGTTGTTGTTTCGTATTCGTAAATTGAAAATGGTGACTTTTATAATAAGCAAAAATGAAAATATTTCCATTAGAATTGTGTGTGTGTGTGTGTGTGTGTGTGTGTATTTGATACAGAGTCTCACTATGCAGATTGGACTCATGGTGATTCTCCTATTTTTGGCCTCCCCAGCCCTGGGATTATAGGCATGTGCCACCATTCCTGGACTCTGGTGCCAGTTCAGTGCACCCTGGGGGCAAGGCCTGTGAGGCATGAAGAACCTGGGATCGAACTTTGGTTCCTGCACTTGCCAAAGCAAGCACTTAGTCTGATGAGCTGTCTTGCCAGCCCACCGTTAGAATTTTTAAAAGTGAGATGATTTTGCATCTGCCCGTTAAGACACACCACCTGCTCCCGCAGCCACCCAGGAGCTGGGCCTTTCCCCTGCATCATGCACCTTGCTCCCATGGACATGCAGCCCCCATGCTCACATCTTTTACACTGTGCTCATCCTACAGCCTCTCAAGTTGCCAAGCTCGATTCTGCTCTCCCGGCAGCTTTGTTGTGCTTCTCTTTTTCTGGTGGGCCTCTCTGAGACCCCAGCTCCCTTCTGGCCAATAGGCAATGGTCTAGCATGGTGGTCTTCATCAAGTGGGGAAGACTCAGGTTATTTCGGCACCAGGGAGGGAGGCTGCAATGCAAGGGCCACTCCGACCCCATGGGAATTCACACTCTTACCCTGCAGTTAATACTAGGTTATAAGCCTCTCTACCTTCTCACTGATTCTTGGCCTTTGCCTCATTGGAGTCCTTTAAGGCAGCTGTCTTAAATAACAGTTCTCTTTGTCCCATAGAAAAGGAGCCAACTTTTTTCTTTCCTCATTGAAGAGTTTCCTCACAGAAGCGTGCAGGTTTCCCAGGGCTCTCTTGCTGAGGATCCTGCCTCCAGGCTTTCTCGGGAGCACGATGAAGCTTGTGAGTGTCCACAGAGCCCTCCATGACTGAGAGCCAGGCACACTGTGCTCTCCTTCCCTCTCCACACACACAGCGCCTTTTCTAGTAATCATTAATTTCCTCACCACTGCACAAATGTAGCCTCACCATCATTATTAATCATCATTATTAATTATGTTTTTTTAATGTCGATGCCTTTGCCTGTTGTCTTGAACGCCCTTGCTGTCCAATCTGATAAGCTCTTCTGTACATTCCAAGATGCATTTCAGAGAATTTTGCTTCCAGAAAACCTTCCACGGTTACAGAGGCAGCACCAGTCTCCCCATCATGTTCCCAGCAGACTCTGTTTACACTTGTCACCAGACTTCAGTCTTCTCCACTTGGGGGTGTCTATAGAGGCACCACTTATGATATCTGCATTGGCAGTGGAGACTCATGTGTTGAGGGGCTGCATGGGCAAAATACAGCCCTGTTGGGGTAGCTGGCAGAACAGGCTGGCATGAAGGCAGAGAACGTGAAGGGGGGGGTTGTTTTACTGGAAGTCAAAAGGATTTGCTCTTGCCTCATGGAGTGCAGCTGACCACTCCCAGAAGGGAGACAAGATGCAAGATGCAGAACATTAAATATTGAAAGCAAAAGTTAAATATTAAATTTTAATATGAAACATTAATGCCAATAAACAAAACCAGCCAGAGGGGGACAAAATTAGGACCAGGCCAAGGCCAAAAGGGAAAGAAGCATGGCTCAGGCTGAAAGCTGACCGTGGCCTGGACCTTCCCAGCAGGGCTCATTGGTGATGGTCACACCCACCAACTTCCGAGAGAAGAAGAGGGGGAGAGACCCTTTCATAATCCACAGCCGCAAACTGAAGTCTTTCCTACAAAACAAAACACAGTGCAGTATTTCAGGGCTGCCAAGATTTCAGAACTTGTGGGGCAGTGGAACAAAAACAGAGGCAGCAGGGAGGAAAATTTGAGTACACAGAGCCGGGGGCCGGGGAGACTATCTTTGCTTGCTCTATGGGTAACTAGGTTTGTGTGCAGCCAGCTTGGACAACAACAGCCAGAGTTACCAAAGGAGCTTGCTCCTGCGCCTGCTGAGGGTGTGCAGCTGAAGCAGAATCCACCCCTGGGAGCGGAGAACTGGAGTTAGAACTTGTGAGGCCCAAAGCTGACCCTATAGGAGCACTACCGCTGCCACGTCTGTGTAGGCCCAAAGGCTACCAGTCTTGAGGACAACCAATGAACCCGGAGCTCACACATTGTGATTTCGCTCCCGAAGGCCAATGCAATCAGCTCCTTTGCCACCATGAAGCAGGGCACTGGGCTGGCACAGGAGGGCCTGCTCATTTATTCTTACACCTACAGTCAAATCTTGCTTGAAACGCTTAGCTTATGAAAAGCTCCTACTCTAAAAATGAAAGCTGGGAATGTAAGACCAGATCAAATTCTTATGCAGCAACTGCAGTTAAGTATTAAGGACCCAAATCCGTGACCACTGAAAGGAAATAACTCCATAGCACTGGCCCCAAAGGGTCACCATGACACAGAAGGTTATTTGTCTCATGTTGAGCTTGGGGGTGAGTAGAGAAGTGGGGGGTTCCTAGAGCAAGACCCTTAGAGCAGCAGAGGGCTCACATAACCAGTCCCTAGGTTACATGAAATTTAAGAGGTCACAGAATGTAAAGCCCCCATCTCTGGCTGTGCTGTCATTTAATCTGGAAAAGACACAAAAACATGCACAGGACGTCAAGGCAGAGGAAGTGGCCCGGCAAGCCCTCACTCCCGGAGACCTTCTCGTTTCCAGGAGAGTCATGGGTGTGATGATAAGGGAATGAAGGTAATTTAGCTCGAAGGATAATCTTCACAAGAAATTAGCCAGCATACGGGGGGAAATGCACATGGATTGGGGGTTTAATTCCAACCATATGGAAGGATTAGCTGATCGGTGCTATCGAGTGACCGTATCAAGTGAAAGTCAATCAGGAGACAGCTTGGGAGAAAATTAGGTTTTCTTAAAGGAAACAAGGTATGAAAATGGAGGCTGTGGCAGGCACCCCGGGCTCCACCTTACCTGATGCTTTCTGTTCTGGAGCCTCTTTGTTTCATATGTTTTCCTTTACCCTCTTTCTCAACTCCTCTGGCATTTTTAACTTGGCTGTCACCTCCTTTACCACCTTTCATCTCTTCTGACCCTGTCATTTAGGGTCAGATATAAGTTAGGCAGCCCGATGAGTTTCAGAAGAGAAGGGGAATTTAATGTGGGGAACATTTTGCTATTCTTGGTGTAGGCAGCCTCACCTGGCCCTACACCTGGGGTGAATCTAATTGGATTCTCTGATGAAATGTTGCCTCTCTTGCAAGTAATATTGAGGGCATCTTATGGGAAAAAATAGAAGTTACTGCTTCTATGTGATCAGTGACATCAAATTTTTCTTAGTGCCTCACGAAGTACAGAGAGAAGATTAATGAGGCAGACGGTCAGGAATAGAGTCCAGCTCTCACCCTGACTCACTGGGTGCTCTGGAGTGAGTCAGTTTCGAGGGCTGGACTCTGGCAGGATGAGGCTGGAGGGCCAATTTAGACTCTCATGCTAGGACCCCCTGCTTGTGGAAAGGCTACTTAGGATCCCCATAAAGGAAAGGGCAGATTTGAAAACTGAGAAGACTCATTACAGTTAACGTATCTATAGATGGGAATTTTGCAAAAAACAGTTTGTATTTAGAAAGGGATTTCTGAGTAGAGAAGTTATAACTCACTGGACAGTGGTAGATGGCATCTAGCACTTCCACAGCACCTCGCCTTTCTAGCCCCCTTCTACATGTATGACATCCCAACTTTGGAATATGAGGAAGTTAGCATGGTCACTCAGGTAACGTCTTTTCTTGACAGGTGGACATGCTGGTGACCAGACAGGTGCAGTCTTGAATGTTGCAGGTCCCATTGCTCCTCTGCTAAACCACTGATGGGGACACTGGAGTGTCCACTTGCTGGGCTTGTGGTAGTTGACATTCAGACCAGGCAGCCTCCAATGGAAATCCATCTCCACCCAGGTCTAGAGGCTGAAGTTCAAGGCCAGCACGTGTGCAGCGCTGACTTTGCTGTGAAGCTTCTCCCCAAGTTGTGTCTTCCTGCCTCCAACTTTCCTCCCCAGAGCAAGTATCCAATCTCCTCTCCTGAAGCACATTTGCTGTAAATGATTAGAGACCCTCTGTAGCCTAGTTCCTGAATCATAGTTACTCCTTTAATAGTTCTATGCCCAAATGCAGTCACACTCTGGAGTACTGGGAGTTATATCTCCAGCAAAGGAATTTTCAGGTGGGGACCTGATGACCTTAAAGGTCACCTGTGGTGTTATTTCTTAAGTTGTTTTAATCCTTTTGAAGTAGTAACACATGCACCACTCAAGAAATGCAAGTGGTTCAGAGTGGTACAGAGAGGACCCCCACCCCATACCCTGAGATTCTTGTCCCTAAAACAATGGCATTACTTTTCCTAGTGCATCTTTCCAGAAACAGTGGAGAGCTTTAACACAAAACCTCTCCCACAGCTCAGCCCCATTGGCTCAAGATCTTGGAATCCAAAGCCTATGAAGGCCTCGTAGATTTGGGAGCCTGAGAGAGCAAGGATGAGGGCCTCAGAGGCTGGTGGAAGAAGAGAACCAGAGGCAAATTCCAGACCTCCTGGTCTGAGCCCATGTTTTCGTGATTCTCTCTTGGGGTGTAGGCAGGGTTGGAGAAGGTAGGCAACTTACCTTTTCACTACAATTTCTGCTTGGCCTACCAATTGGTACAGGATCACACTGAACATGGATGGCCAGAACAAAAGATCACCTGCTACTGCCCCCACCCCAGGCAGAAGATCAGAGGATAGGCTTGCATGGTGGCCTGCCCTTGGGGCCAATAAGTCCCTGGCTTCGTGCTCCCCAAGAAGAATGGAGCTGATTGCCGCTGTTTTCCCTGCCAGTCCTCAGTGCCCATGTGGGGCCTGGCAGTGACCACAAAGGCTTTCTTCTTATGACTCCAGTTCTGCAATTAGACAGTCTCTGTGCCAGGACTAACTGTGTCCACCATGAGCTGCAGAGCGGCTTCTGTAAACCACAGTGAGCGTGCTGCAGAATTGGCAGCCCTGCACTCCTCCGGCTGACTGCAATGAATCGTGGAAGCCCTGATCCATGGCAAATAACCCAACAAGGCTGCCCAGTGGGCCAGGAGGGAGGGGAGGAAGAGAGGTGCCATCCAGTCAATTAGCCATGGAAACGACATTCCTGCCTTCAGGGTAGCTCTTCCTCTTTTCAGCGCCACTAACTCAAATGTCAAACAAGCTGTGAGTGCCATAGAGAACAGAACAGGCTTAGCTACATGTTTTCTTTCCACAGGACACAGCACACAGCTAGCCCATCCCAGCCCTGCTGCTGCAACTGTGGGACTTGGGGAAGAGCCAGGTGGGCAGCTAAGGAGCAACCTTTGGCTGCCTCCTACCTGGAGGGAACCACTCCTGGGTCCCCAAGCACAGGCAGGAAGGCCAGGGATAGAGGAGCGAGGGAGCTGGCACATGGGGTATTAGTGGTGGGGTGTCAGCCCCAGGAAAAAGAGAGCATGTTTTCAGCAGCTCTAAACCCACCCTGAAAAGTTAATGAGGCCTTGGATTCCACCCAGACCTGGATGAACTAAGATGCCCTTCCCAGCCTGTGCTACCAGGTGTTTGCCTCAAAGAGGTGTTTGTGGGCGACACAGTGTTTGGCAGTTCCCTTTGGTGGCAGCTACCAAGCCAGCAAAATGACCACCTGGGGCAAGGGTGGTGCCAAGAGTGTCTGTGGGTTGCCTAAGATAATTTGGCATGAAAATCACTGGCATCCCAAGGTCTGTGAGCTGCTGGCATCTGAGATTCTACATGTGGGGTCTTCAGGCTCTTTGAGGTGGGCAAGTGTAAGAAAGTCTCACGGTAGGCATGGTAAGGATTTCTAGGAGCAGATTCACCCAGTGCTGGACCCCGCAAGGCTCATTGGCCTCTCTAGGGCCTTAGCATATTTAAGGACTATTTTCCAACGTCATTCGTAATTTTTTCTCTAACTTGGAGTGTGGGTGATGGGTGTAGGACAGACATTGACCTCTACCCAGGGGCATGGTGTAGACCTAACCAAATTTGGATGCAGAGGGACTAAGAGGTGTTCTCACATGGTGAGCAAGACTAGCACAATACGTCTGGTGAGCAGGAGGTGATCCCCTTGATGGGGCTGCATGGCAGAGGCTGAATTCTCAGGGTGAAGTGCAGGGTGGGAAAGCTAACTAGTCAGACACTGGACAGACTTGGACAAGAATGTGGAGTGAGACCCAGAGCCAAAACAGAGCCAGGACACCTGGTGCTGGTTTTTCCTGGCTTCCAGCTGCTCAGGGGAGGGCTCACATTAACTATCTTAAAGGGGTGAAGTGTGGATGAATGGAGACTCAGACCCAAAATGTAAATCTCTCACTCCCTCGGTCGGCTATCACCATCCCTCCCTGCATATACTGTGCTCATGAAGGTCCCTATCCATAGCCCTGGCTGTTCTGTGATGCACTAGTTCCACACTTGGGCATGTGGGCAGTGCTTGCTCAAGTCTAATCCAAGCCAGTCCTTTCATTTCTCAGAGGTCATGGGATACCCTTGAATCTCCCTTGAGAGCTGGCTTATGGCTTGCTTGCCTCCACAGTCAGTTAAATTAAGAGTTAAAATTGTTACAAGGCTGGATTTATTTTTAGACACTGTACTAAGTGTCCTAACATGACCTCAGTCATCACTGCAGTGGTGTAGATCCTATCATTATTCCATTTTACAGATGAGATGACTAAGATACAAGGGAGAGTAGGAAGCATTCCTAGAGGACACATGTTTCGTGGCAAAGAATGGACAGAAACACCAGCAGTCTACCTCCTGAACAATGCCTGTAACTGCTATGCTGAGTGACATCTTGAGCCCATTCTCCCTATTCCAGCCAAGCCTCTACACTGGCCCAAAATGTTGACAGAAAAGAGAAAAGTCCATACAGTAGATGCTTTGTGAAAACTCTTCACATACTCAAAGGTCATATTCGAGCTAAGAAGAGTCCGGATAGGTTTGGAGGTGTTACCTGAAAAAGCAGCACTCAAAGGCCTTAGGCTAGTCCATACGAGAGATTCTGGCCAAAGCTCAGAAGACCAGAGAACTGGTAAAGACTAGACTTGCAAGGTTTCTGAGGGGAAGAAGGACTTCATTGTTCATGGGACTCCAGACAAAGGGTGTTAGACTTGGCAGAAAGTTTGTCTGCATTTTGCTCATGTCCAGAAACTTCCTGAGACTGAGATTAAAGATGGTGGCCTAGTTAGCCTGGCAAGAGAAATTTCAGGGCAGCCTAATGTTGAGGTGGGGACATGGCTGTTGTAGAGGGCTTTTAGCCAGATTTATATTGAGAATCAAGAGAAAAGGGCCCTAAGGACCAGCCAAATAGCTCAGTGGATTAAAGTGCCTGCTTAGGCAGATGCAGAGGCTGGGATTCGATCTCCAATGTGCTGTGTTGGCACACTGGGTGTGGTGGCATGCGCCTATAATCCCAGCTCTTGGAAGGCTGAACACAGGCAGAACACTATGAGTCCCATCTACATAGTGAGACCTTGTAGACCCTGTACTAAAACACAGAGAGAGAGAGAGAGAGAGAGAGAGAGAGAGAGAGAGAGAAGAGCCCAGCAAAATGATTTAATATGTTGCAAATTGGTCCAGAGTGGAAGTTCCAGTAAAGCTATGGGCTACAAAGATAGAGCTGAGATATTGACTTCTGAGAAGGAACATGAGAATAGAAAAGATGGCCCAAGGGCATCGCAGGAAGAGGCAAAAGTGATTCTTCACTTTTTGCAGCCTCAAAACTACAAAGATGGAAGACTTTGCTTTGAGGAAAAAGCCCTGAAACACCAGGTCCCACAATACCAGCAGCATAGAAAATTTGTTCCTCACAGTTGAATTCAGAGTGCCCGGTGACCAGGCATTCAACCCCCATATCCAAGAGAGTAAAGCCTGGTTACTGCTCCAGCTGGCAGCAGACCTTGGCATCATCCATGTGGCGTTGGTTTTAGGTGCATGAAGATACAAGAGCTGTGGGGTTAAAAGTCTCTCACCTTGATTTCAGAAGGTCTGGAAGGCCAGGCAGTTTGCCCCTGTAAAGCAGACAGTGAGAAACCTAATGTGCAATGGAAACCATAGAAGTTTGAAAAAGCCAGGAACATGGATCACTTAAGGAAAGCTGCAAGGAGGAAGCAAAACAGGCCTAAGAGAGAGGCCCAGGGAGCTATAACCACCAGAAGTGACAGAGGCATGGAGTCACTCAAGACTTCAGAGACCCACAACTTGCCACAGAGTGCTTCAAATGCTAGATATAAAGTGATGGGACTTAATGTGTGCCCTGCTGGATTTTGGACTTCATTTGATTCCAATTACTTATATTGTTTGTAACTTTTAAAACAAAAATGTTTACCTTGTGCAGTTGAATGTTGGCAGTGTGTAACTTTTCATTTGTGCAGGAGCTCACAGCTAAGAGTCTGCCTTGCATCTCAGAGGAGATGTGGGACTTTGCAGCAATGCTGAAACTTAGGACTTTGATAATTCTTAGACATGGACTAAAGTGCCTTTTGTGTAAAGGGACGTACGTGACTCTTTGGGGGAAAAGAGATGAAATGTTATGGTTCTGACATAATATAATGTTGATAGATTGGTTCTTTAGATTGTCAAATCTGTGTCATAATATTCAAGTTGTGGAATGCTATGAAAAAGTATGTTTTTGTGTCTGGAAACCAGTTTTAAAAAAACATGTCTGGTTGCCAAGTTGACAAGGGTGGATTGTAAAAGATGATACATTGGTGTTAACTTGAGAACTTTAGAAGTCTGCCTCAGAAGGGACCCAGGGCCCTTACTTTGTAAACATCCTGAGCCTGTCGAAGAGGAGGGCAGGACAAAATGTGGGCAGGCAGGCAGCACACAATATAAAGGATAAAAAGAGGCTGGCTTCCCCCTTCACTCTTCTTGCTTTTGCAGCCTTCTGCCATCCTAAACTGCTGTCCCTGTTCCATGCCAACCCGTTTTGGATCCAGCTGATTATGGACTGCAACTTCAAAAAACTATGAGCTGAATAAATAATTCCTCTTTTAATTTGGGGTGCTGAGTATTTTGTCTCAACAATAAAATGAAATAAAAGGAGCCAAGACACTAGGCCAACCCTGCCAAGCCCTGCGTACAGCTTTAGGGAGTGTTTCATCCAAGAAGTTCTGAAGCAGACACACAGCCAAGGAAGGGGCTTGTGCTGTGATTCTGGCCTAGAGCCTTTGTGTGTCAGGTCAACCGGCCTTTGAGGGTGCCTCAGGCTCCTGCCAGCTCTTCCCTGCTCCCTACCCCCCTCCTCTTCCCCCTCCTGAACACCTGCTAGCTTAACCCCTGTCAGCCCCTTGGTATGTCCCATCCAGAGCGCACCCTTGTGACCTTTCTCGTTCTCAGAAGTTCCTTCTGGATGGATCCAAGGAGAGAGAGATGCAGCTATCAGGGCCTCTGTAGGGAGGGACCCCAGCCTCTGGAGCAAAGGACCTGGGAGGTCACCTGGTTGTGGGAGGTGCTCATGACAGAAGACTCAATTCCTATCTTCCTGCCCGATTCCAGGGGAGCCCCAGCCTCTATGAGTGCACAATGAGACAGCAGGAGCAACACCATTCTCCTGCTCCCTGAGTGTGCTGTACATTAGACCATCTGGGGTCCATCCCGTGTGGGAAACTGAGGCTCATTTCTTCTCAGGCTCCAAGTCATTATGGCTGCTTCCATCTCTTCTCTGATCCAGAAGTGCAGGACAGCAAGCAATTTTCCCTCAGCATAGCTGGGCTCAGGGCAGAGCTCATCACCACCTCCATAAACTAATCTCTCTTGAGCTCCACTGCCCAGGCCGGGCACTGGACTTGGTCCCGATGACCTTGAAGAGCGCACACTTGCACTGTACACATGTCCAGCACTGAGAGTTCCCTGGCCTCGTTTAGCACCGAAAGCATCCTCCAAAGTAGGCATGGGGTAAAACTGCCCTTGCAGTGACAGTTGAACCATGCAGGGAGGGCCACACATTTATTTTCTGCTCACTGAACTCCTTCTGCACCACCATTTGCCAGTCCACGTGTGCAGTGTGTGATGATTGCGTTCACCATGGGGAGGTGGTGCATGGCTTAACATGCGGCAGTTCCTTCCATTTTGCTGCCCTCCTCTCCCTCCATCTCTTGCTTTCTTTCCCATTTGCAGGTAAACCCTCTTTTCCATTGCCTTTTATTTTGTTTTCTAAAGTTACCTATGCCTGGTGCCCTTCAGTGACCCACTATCCAGGCTGGCCATGGTCTCTCTGCAGAGCCTGGTTTTCCAGGGTCTACCTTGTCTTCTATTGTCCTTGCCCCCCTAAACCTAGCTTCCAGTCTTTGCTGCCCATTCACCTCTTCCACCCTGGCTTTGGCCATGCCCTTTCCCGGGGTCCCAGCCCACACTGTAGACCTTCACCTTCTCCCATGGTTCAGGCTGCAGCTCACCTCCTAGCTCTTGGGTATCCACCCCACTCCACCTGGCTATATGGCCTGCTCCATTTCCAACAGCTCCATGGCAACCAGGTCAGCCCAGCTCTGGACAGGACCCACAGCCTGTGCAGTTTCCACAGTCCATGGTTCACGTTACATCAAGTACAAACTTGACTTTCCAGACCTGCTTGTCCAGCCCTGAGTGCCCACCCTGGCGCTCCCTAACCTGGCCATGCACTCAACAGAGGAGTCCAGGCCAACGCGACTTGCCTTTCAAACAGCACACAATCGTGGTAATCCTGCCATTGTCCTTGCTCCCAGAAGAGCAAACAGAGGTTAGACTTCCGTGATCTGCAGCTGGCAGACAGTGGGCCCAGAACACAGTCATTCGGCTCCTGTCCCACCTTCTGGCTTGGCTTTTTGTGACTTCAGTGGTCTGCTTGTTATTTTCTTAAATGTTGGGGGCCATATTCCCATGTTAGCCTTTTTGTTTAATTTTTTTTTTCTGAACAAGCACTTTTATTTGTTTTCATTGTATTGCATCTTGCATCATCCTAAACCCTCAAATAAAAACAAAACAATTATAGGTTAACTATCCTAGTTGCTCTTCTTAATAGACATTCAACCTCATACTCGGTAGCTTTACCCAGGTGCCGTGACAGCCCCTACTGTCCCTCTCCACCTGCCCCCATAGGATATTAATGACAGGATGACGGGGGGCAGCCTGGCCTGTTAGAAAGGCCTGGACTGGGCAGGAAGAAGCTATCATCTCAGCCTCACCTTGAGCCTACGAACCCTGAATTTGGAAGAGCAGCTCCCAGCTGTCCCTGAAATGAAGATCAAGGGCAGGAGTGATCATTCTGAGCTCTGTCACCCAAGAGTCTTGCTTTTCTTTGGAGCACGTTGTCAGCACCCAGGCTGCCAGAGAAATTCCCCCGCTCTCCAGGGTGCCTTCGTGGACAGTGCCAGGCACATCCTGTGTGGTGCTGGGTAGACAAGTGCCCTCTCCCTTCAGACCTGCAGAGCCTCAGGCCTTCCCTTCCCACACAGGCAGCCCAGGCTGGGGAGGTTGGTGGTAGTGGAGCGAAGTCGTAACTCCTTCTCCCTTGTTTTCTTCCTTCCATTTTTATTTTTCTTAGTGCATGTCTGCATCCACAATGGCTAGCTCTTCTGGGGGAGTTGGAATATGCATGGAATGTATCCAATTCTTTTTATACTTCCAACCCCTCCCTTCAGCTCTCTGTGCCCTTCCTTTTTGCAAAAGGTCCATTTCTCTCTTTTCCATTAGCTACATTTATTTACACCTTGTTTCCTATGTAAGCCATGCACTACTGAAGCTCACATGTTTATTTCGCTTAATATTATGGTCCCAGGGTGCATCCACTTTCTTACAAATGACTCAAATTTACCCCCACACACACACACACATGCCCCATCCCACCTGCCAGGAGCTTGGAGGGAAGAGAAACCAGAGAGGAGAGGCTGCACAGCTGTAAACTAATCAGAGGACAGCAGGCAGGTATCACTTTGCAGCGACAGCCCCTGGAGGGTGTGTGCAAGGGAGAGTCGGAGTCGCGATCATGAAACATTAGCATGTTGACACGCGTGGCCCCGGCACAGCCAGGCTCTCTGGTTACAAGCAAGCTTGACCTCTGCCTTGGCCTCTCAAAGCTGGGCAGCCGAGGAGGGCCACCCCCAAGCCAGGTCCGGGATCAGCTGAAGTGGAGAGGTCCTCCTGGGGGCTCACCTGTGGCCCTTGGGGGACCCCTATGTGGACCTCCCTGCTCCTGCTGGGCTTGGGTGGGTGGTCTGTTGATGCTGGGCAGCTGGGAGCAGTCTCACACCTGGCTGTCCCGCCTGGGTGTGTGTCGCAGGAGCTGCATGGCTTGGCGAGGTCACTAACTTGCTCCTTGAGTCTCAGTGTCCCGGTCCATGTGGGCAGGAAATGTTGCACAGTGCCAGGGTCACTGTGAGGGTTGAATCGAGTGATGACTAAAGGCAGAAGCTCAGGAGGAGATCAGGAAGGTGCAAGCATTCGTCCATACAGGAGAAGGAGCGCTAACACCCCAGTCTGGCTTTACTGTAAGAGAGCAAAGCAGGACAGTAGGTCCTGCTCAGTGCTGGTGCTCCAGGAAGATAAGGCCAAGCTTCTGGCCCACTCCAGCAGTGCTGCATCATGTCAGAAGCCTCTGCCTTGTGGAGGAGAATGCAGAATCAAAGCGAGTAGGTTTCACCGGATCTGTGAGAGGCAGGGGCTCGTCTTCCTGGAGCAGCGACTGTGTGGGTGTCCTTGGGTCTCTTAACCGAGGCCTGACTGCACCAAACTTCTTCTCAGTGAGGACCCCTCCTCAGGACCTCCTCTTTCTGGTTGGTCACAGCCATGTGTAGTCTGTCCCCGAACTCAACTGGAGACAGTCTATGTGACTCATAGGGCAGACAGAGTGACCAAGTGAGGCTGAGAAAGGCATTGTGGCTTTCACCTCTTGGAACTTTTGTGCTGGGAGACATTAGCCACCATGTTGCAAGGCTGTTCAAGCACTCCCATGGCCAACCCTATATGGAGAGGAGCTAAGGTTGCTGGCTGGCAGGTGGTGCCACCCTGCCTGCTGCATGTGCGCACCATCTTGGATACCTGGCCTTCCCATGAGGGTGGCCCCGTCTTCCCTGGGACTTCATGGGGTCCTTGCCTGGATCTGCCCACTGAAGCTCAGGTGATCTCAGCACAGGACATATGTGAGATTTAAAAAAAAAATGCCCAGTGTAGTTTCAAGTCACTCAGCTCTTAGATAATTCATCATACAGCAATAGATAGGTAATATGAAGTAGTCCCACAAAACCCCATACATAAGCACTCATGTTTGTGGAAGGAACTTAGCCTGTAAGGGTGATTTCATGTTCCCAAATTCTGGATCACACGTGTTTATCGGAATTTCTTGGGGAACTTAAAAAATATCTGTTCATGGGTCCTATCCAGAAAAATTGGGCTCACAAGGCCTGGAGCCCAGGAATCCTCATTTTTGAAGTTGCTTAGTAGTTTTTGATGCATACACAATTTAGACTTGAAAGTAGCATCTTGTTTATCTGTGTCAGGGGCTACTATGATCAGAAACAGCCCCTTACGGCAGAAGGCAAGACAGGCGCAGAGGAAAGCGTAGCACTTGGAGGTCCCAGCACTGACTCTGAGGTGCTTGCCCCAGGGCTGTGGATTATCAGCAGAGTTCAGTTGTGGCAACAGACGAGCAGCTGGGGCTAGATTTATTTCCAGTGTGGAGACGCAGCGCTGCTGGTTTCCTCTGAGGATGTGCTGGGTGGGCCACAGCAGACAGACAGACAGGCTCCACCGGCTCTCTGGCAGGCCTAATCGCACCATCTCCACACAAACACAGGTAATAGCCTCGTAATGAGCCTGCTGGGCTTTTAGGGCCGCACTGAGTGGAGATGGCTCCTGGGTTTAAGATGGAGATGGACTCACATCTGTCAGGCCCAGCCAAGTGCCATGGAGACATCAGGGCTGTCCGGCAGCATTTGCATGATGTGCGCCCACGAAACAAGGCTTCAGTAGGTCAGAGAGTCCCGGGGAGGGGCCCCAGAGTGGGCCTTGTGCCTTTGAAATCCCTAAATATTGAGTGTCTGTGTGTGTGTGTGTGTGTGTGTGTGTGTGTATGTGTGCGCGTGCGCGCGTGCGGCGTGCATGTGTGCGTGCGTGCATGCTCATGCTCTTTGCTAGTGCTATGTCCAGTCCTGCAGAAAATACATGCATGGTTTGCAAACAGACACAGGAAATGACATTGATGTCACCTACATGTGCCTTCTGCCCACCCCGGGTGCTGCACATGGTGACTGACAAAGCCATCCTCCCATATTTGATCTGAGCATGCTGACATGGAGCCTTCTTTCTCGTGACTTGATAAATATTTTCCAGGTTCCAGGCACAATGAGTACTGGGACCTCTGTGAAGATCAAAGGCCTCCCCACTATGGTTGCTTTTGTAAGGTGATAAGATGAGACCAGGAGGTACGAAAGTATTGGTCCTGGCAGTCCACAGGGATGGAGAGTCACCTGCCGATACTCACTGCCACCTCCGCTCAGCCCTCCGGCACAGGCCAGGCTGGGCATCGCTCCTAGCTGCCGCAGGTCTCCGACTACCGCAAGGAGGGGCTGGCTGCAAGGAGCTCTGCACCAGGGCTGGCCCCAGGGCTGCTCTTCTATCTCTGATTTTAATGTCCTGCTTCTAGCAACTAATTGCTGGTGATTTCAGCAGTGGCTCCACGCCCATCCTTCCTGAAGCTCTTGATGTATATGGGTCCCCGAGAGTTGTTCCTTGTGCTGTATCACAGAGATGTGTTAAAGTGCCCACCTCGTCCACCTCTCCGTCGGGCAGCACTTTGAGGGCAGTGACTGTCTTGTTCAGCCTGAGGCCTGGAAGACAAGTGGTGGCCACTCAGTGGGGCAGTAAAGCCCCTGGGATGGGGGACTGAGCCCTGGGACCCAACACCTCGAGCCCTAGCGCCTGCATGTCACCCTGCTTCCTCACCACAGCACCCGCTCAGCAGCCTGTGGGGGACCTGGCCCTCCTCTTCAGGGCACTGCTCCATACTCCAGCCTGTTGCCTTGCTCCTGCAGTTCTAGCAGGGGCCAAAAAGCTCCACCTGCCTTCCAGCCTGTGCCAGAAATGCAGCCCAAGTCTGGCTCCCTGTGCAGCCGCAAAGGCGTGGTTGCCTGGCCAGTGCCCCTGAGTGACTCCTGGGAGCCTCAGAGGGTCCTTGGGGGCAGCCCACTCCTTCCTAGCACTTGGGGTGCCTTGGCAGGCCCAGCTCCTGCTCTCCTGGAGGAATCCTAACGTAGGTACGCATTCCAAAGCTACTTTCTTCCTTTAGTTCTCACACAGAAGGTTCTTTCTCCTCCCATGCTACAGATGAGGATACTCAGCCTCAGGAAGTCACAAAGCTGCTGAAGCCTAGACCAATGGAGTGGCCTCATGGAGCTGTGGGGGACACAGACAGGCTCAGCAGCATCCTGATCACAGCACGGTCACCAGTGGACCAGTGTGCCAGACAAGGAGCTCAACTGTAGGTTTAACTTAAGGGGCAAGAAAAATGACAGTTACCACTTGGGGTTATGACCCCAACCCAGTAACCCGTGCTCCCCAAGTGGCCAGTGCAGGGTGGGAGCTTGGGAATGACTGGTAAGCAAGCTGCCATCTCTTTCCATTGGCCTCTCCCAGTGCCATCTTGATGTTGGGATCCCTGACAGAGAGCAAACCCAGTGTGGTAACTCCTGTCAGGGCTGTCAGAGCCAGCCTGTCCTCTGGCCCTATCTGTTGTCATTGTCTCTAACGGGACATAATGAAAAAGCTGGCACTCACTACGCTTCACAAATTTCTCCCTCATAAATTTCCCCTTCACGTGGATCACTGTGAAACTGACAAGACAGAGCCTTCCAGAGCAGCAATTATCTGAGCCATGAATCCCACACAGATTCAAAGGGAGAGAGACAATGAGAACAGAGACGTACGTTATTAGGAAATTAAAGTGGAAATCAAATAAGAATTAGGATCCCTGAGTCTCAAATATTTAATTGTCATAATTGCCTAATTAAACACGGTTTTAAAAGCACTCCTCCCTCTCCTCCTGGCAGACTAAGAAGACTCCATTTCCAGGAAGACAGCTGAAGCACTTAGACTGATTGTCACATGAGCGGTGACCCCGGGCAAACCTTGCAGGAAGAAAAATTGTGCTGCCTCTGTATTCATGTTTTAGCAAATATAGTGCATCGGCTACTACCCACTGTCTACTCAGAAGCCAGGGGACCCAGGCCTGGAGACAGGTTGGGGCCAGGAACTGGCTTATGTCACCCAACCAATGGTTCTTGTGGGTCACCAAACCAGGAGGGGACCAGGCAGAAACTGTGTCACACTAAAGGTAGTGGAAAGGCACCAAGTGTGTGCCAGGAGAAAGTGGGGAGGAGAAAGGCAGTGGAAATCAAGTGAGAATTAGGATCCCTGAGTCTCAGCTAGTGGGCGCCTGCTGGCTCCTGAGTGCCCTGACACATTCACGAGGCCTGTCCTGGAGAGTGAGAGCTGTGTCATGAGACTTGCCGTATGCCCAGTGTGTAGCACGTGAGAAGGACTCGCATCAGGTGCCACTGAAGCGACTATCTGTGGTGGCGGGACAGAGGACAGGGCCTTGAAGGGCTCACGCCAGGATGGACACCTACTATGCCTGGTGCATAGTAGCCGCTTGTTAAAAACTCCCAGGGTGAGTGACTGAATGGGTGCGTGGATGAAGGCAGAATGGTGCTGTCGCCTGGAATAGGAAGATGATTAATACCTGGCCGTTGCCTTTGAATAGCTTCTAGATGAATGAGGGACACGGACTTGGGTCCATTAATGAGGACTGCTCCTGACGTGCAGTGACTCATCCATCCATCCGCCACACAGCAGATCCATGTCTCATTTCCACCCTGGGAGGCCCTGCCGTGAGCCATCATGGTGGCCTGGGGACTTGATCTCAGCATGAGTGTAGACATCTGGAGGGCAGAGGCCTGTGAGGTGGAGGCAGTCGCTGTTCTTGGTTGGACACAGGTGGAGCAGAGAAAGGCCATGTGGGCTCCCTCTGGGACAAGTGTGCCTGAGTCACACTCAGACGGCAGAGGGTACAGCAGTCAAGCCAAGCACAGCATCCACTGAGTACGCAATGCCCTGCCTTGGTGGCCCTGGGGGCGCCTGGCTCAGGGTGCCTTTCCGCTACACCTCACTCAGCTGTCTCAGAGACTATGTTCAAGATGACTTCCTTCAGGGCCAGTGAGACAGCTCAGTAGTCTAAAGCACTTGCTTAGGCAAGCTGAGGCAGGTGCAGGGGACCACAGTTTGATCCCCTGAACCACATGCCATGCCAGCCCCACTCTCAGGGCTAGCTGAATGGCCTCACTCCACAAAAAATGACTTCCTTTCATAAACACTGAAAACACTGTTCAGATAACAGGGGGAGAAAAAGGGGGTATGAAACTTGATTTGTGCTCTCAAAAGCTGAGACACAAATCTGGGAATAAAGCCTAGATCCATCAAGAAAGCCTCATTCAGGTGCAAAAGATGAGGTGTTTGATCAAAAGGTAATATGTCTTTTCCCCTGAGATTTTGCTTGTGTTGCCAGTATTTTTGTTTGCTTGTTTGGTGGGGGTACCTAGGGCTTGAACCCAGGGCCTTTGCACTGAGCTACTTTTTACAAAATATTATTATTATGAGACAAGTTCTTGCTAAGTTGCTAACTTGCCCAGGTGGGGCTTGAATTCGCTGCTGTCCTGCCTCAGCCTCCCAGAGTGCAGGATCACAGGTGGTGGACACCTCGCCTTAGCCCTCTGTCCTCTAGTAAGGGCTGCTGCCCGGCTAAGTGAGTTGTTAGGCTCAAAAGTGTGACCTAGTGAGCCAGATCCATGTTCCTACCTCTCTGGGCTAAAAATAAGAAGTACCAGGCCTGGGACTATGTCAGAAAAACCCAGAGCAACAGGAGCTAGGGCCCATGGGCTGTGTGCCACTAATGCTGCAGGTGTGCCCCATGGACTGCCCTGAGAAGGACAGACAGAATCCTTTATGAGAAAGAAGGCCCTGCGCCCAGTTTTCAAGCTGCTACACTGTCTGATGCATCCAGGCCACAAGACAAGATGGAATCTTTCCTTATGGGGACAAGCAAGGCCCCCAAGCCTAAGACCTCAGCACCCAGGTGTCTGCTTCCGGGGGATCATAGGGGGCCACAGCACCTGAGCCAGCGCCTGTACAGACAGGACCCAGCGGCTCTGAGCCCGCTCCTATTAGGTCAGGAGCTGTGTTTGCCTTCTCCATGCAGTGGTGAAATGTGCCAGTCAGAGAGCCGTGGTGGGTCCTGGATGCAGGGCTTTCACCCTCGGCTGAGCTATCTCCAGACCATGGCTTCTGAAGGAAAGCAAGAGCCTGAGGGAGACACTAAGGGAAAGTTCCAGGAAAACAGGCAGAATGAGAGGAAAAAGAGAAAGGACCTGAGGGCTCTACCCACGTGAAGCAGGCCGTAGAGCTCAGCGGCCCAACCCCTCATGCCTAAGGATTTCCACACACGGTGTCTCAGACCCAGGGCTTGGTGCCTTTAGTATCTCCTTAGGAGGGTCTCCAGGCCAACAGATGCTCTGAGTGGGAACTGAAAGAGTAGATCGAGGTGTGCTCAAAAATTTACTCCATGGCAGGGTCCACTGTAACACTTGAGAGCTTCAATAAATGTCATGGGCTCTCCTTAAAAATGTACTGGTTGGGGCTGAGGAGATAGCTCAGTGGTCTAAACCCCTGCCTGGGAAGCGTAAGGACCGAGGTTCAACCCTTGGTACAGCATGCCGTGCCAGCCCCCAAGCCAGACATTCTATGCTGGCTACTGAAATAAGGAGTGGCGGTGTACGCCTGTAATCCAGCACTGAGGAGGGAAGCTAAGACAAGGAGGATCACTAAAACTCTGAGCTGTGCAATGAGACCCTGTACCAAATAGATAAATAGATAGACTTTAAAAAATTAAGATGTAGGTGTCGGGAAAACAGCTTAGTAGAATAAGCATTTGCCTGGCAAGGGCAGAGGCCTGAGTTCAATCCCCAGTTTCGCCAAAAAAAATATTAATAATAATAAAATAAAAGTAAGATGTACTGACAGGAAGTTATTTTCCTATATCCACGTAGCCAGTAATACATGACGTGTGCTCTGCCTCTTCCAGGAGAAGCGTTGGCAATGAGGCTAGAAGTTCTTTCATTTTCATTCCGTCTTTATGCACAACCCAACACAGCTATCTGTCCTTCCCCCCTTTCTTTTTTGTTCTCTTGTGTTCCTTCCATCTTCCCTCTTTTCCTCTTCCTTCCATCTTCTTTCTTCCACTCCTATTTTCTCTCCTTTTTCTCTTAATTAATCTACTCACTTAAATTTAGTCAATTCCAACAGATTTGACCCCAACCCTCTCACTGTTCAGATAAAAGCAGGTCAGAAAAGAGTAGCGTAGAGTTACTAGTGTTTATGAATGATGAATTGTGAGGCACACATGTTAAGCTCATGCCAAACCAAAGCCACAAAACTAGCACATACATGAAAACTAGCAAGATCTTTCTGGAAAGTGATGGGAAAAGAGACAGCTAAAGTTTTAAAGATAGACATGTCTGCCAACCTAGGAGCTCCATTTTGGGGACACTTTGCTAAATGATGGGGATGAAAATGTAGTGACACCTCAGTTCACGAGAGTGATTTGTTCTATGACTCAGAGAAAGGCAGTCACATTTTTGTTCATGCCGGAGAGATGGTCACACTTGTGTCCTCACCCAATGCAGGATCTGCAAAAGAAAAGGAGAAATTTTGCCAAATGCTTTTGTTTGTGAACCAAATTACTTGTAAACAAAAGACGTAGTGAACAGAATAGCTATTGGACATGTGGAGAAAGTTTCATGCAAAAGGTGATGATCAGGACCTTGCACAGAACAACAACAAAAAAATCCCTCAAATTTAGAAATATCCTGTCTTGTTTAATAAAACATCCCTGTCTCCTCTACTCAATGAAATCAACTCTTAGATGTAGGAGTTAGAGAAAAGCTCTAGGAGGGTTCCTGGGGAGGTTGACAGGTAAGCCAAACCCTGGAACCGCAAACACTGGCCACTCCAGAAAAAGGCAGCAAGTGGCATACCATTTCTAGGAGTTTTCTCGTACTTGTGTTTCAAGTAGTTTCAACTGTAGTTAAAGACCTACTGTGGGACCTTTCGGTAGCTCTGTCATGAGCATTTTGGCAAACGTGATCCCTTTCAAGCCTCCCAGGAATTCCAAAAGCTTAATACAATGTCTCCATTCTGCCCGAGCTTCGGGGCATCGGGGCATCGAGGAACTGAAGGGCCCAGCACTGACTTGCCCAAGGTCAAACAAGTAGTCCCGACTCCTGAGATTTAAAAGCCGCCCTTCACACAGCCTGCGGTCTGTGTCCCAGGATGTGATGCTTCGGCAGCACACTGCGTTGAGTCTGAGAGGCCGCTCGGGAGTGCAGCACACCCGCAGGACAAGTAAGGGAGCTGGTGAGTAGGGGTGCCAGTGCTGTGAGACAACCTGAGCACACGAAACGCAACAGCTCATAAGTGTGCCAGCCCTTTTAGCCCCTGCTCCCTTTCCAGGAAAGCTGTCCTAAGGAAAGAATCCCAAGGGACGGGGAGGTGGCTCAGTGGAATAAGTGCTTCCCTTGCAAACGCAAGGGCCTGAGTTCAATCCCTGGTTCCGACAAAAAAAAAAAAAGAAGAAGAAAGAAAGAAAGAAGAATGCCAGAATATGCAGGCTTGTGCTCCCAGACTTTTATTTAGGTATTATTTATAAGAACAATAGCTACAAACTACTCACATGTCAGAGGCAGGACAAAAGCCAGGAAATTATGATACTTATGCTGTAGAGGATGGGAGAGCAAATGAAACGGCATCGCGGTGAAAGGTTCTTAAAGAAGGTTCTTAATTCAGTGGGGCCACAACATCTCACGTCAAAAAAATAAATTAAAAAATTGTGTCTACACCAGAGTATGGTTGCAGCTATATAAAATTACTGAAAGGAAAAGTTTTGCAGTGTTAAAGTGGTTGCTTCGGGGTATGGGTTATTGATTAATTAAAAATCGTAATAATGTCCAAAACAGCATCTGAGATAAGGACATCAGCATTTCACACGAAGCCACGGATCTCATTCTCACAGCAACCCTGGAAGACGAGGAGTGCTACTGCCAATGCACAAGGCAGGTCAAGTCACTCTCCTCCTCACCCAGTAGGTGGCGTGGAGCAGGGCTGCGGGCTCTGGCTCTCGATGTTGGCACCCCCTCCCACCGAGTCTAGCAGGCACCATCCTAAAAGCTGCACCCTTGCCTTCCACCTATTCACCTGTGGAATCCGAATCCTCATTGTGTCCCAAGAGGTGGGGCCATTGGAAAGAACTGTATCATGGTCGTGCCTGGCACCAGCTCCTGAGTCCCAAGGGTGACTTGGGACTTGAGACTTGGTCCCCTGCAGTGCAGGGAGTATTAGAAGGTTGTGGACTCTGCAAAGGGTGGGACCTGCTGGCCTGCTCAGATTTGGCATGGGCTGTGGGACCCAACCTCTCTCTGCTTTCTGTGCTTGCTTGCTCTGACACATGCTCCTGCCACACGTGGCCTGGGTTGTGCGTGTCACTACGGTGACAGAGAGCTCCCTGATGTGCATCCTGGCTAGAAGAGACCTTGGAAATCCTGCCTCCTTCTGCCCTCTCTGCCAGATGAGGAGACAGGGAGGGGATGCAAACCAGGAAGGTCCTCTGCAAGCCCAGGTCAGCCGGGAACTAGCCCTCAGATTTCCAGCATCCTGAACCGTGAGAACTGAGTGCTGTTATGGAAGTCACCACTCTATGACATCCTGCTGGAGCAGCCTAGCCTTGGAGATGAGTTTCCAGGTGCTGTGTAGCTTTCCAATTGACTGTGCAGGAGATATATGATACTACGTCTGTATTACAGACCAGAAAGTCAGCACGTACTTGCTCAAGGCTCCACCACCCTGATCCAAGCGGCAGGGCCCCAGAACCCTTGGGTGTTTTCAATGTGTTTGATATAAGGTCTCACTGTAAAGCTTGAACTCATAACAATCCTTCTGTTTTTAGCCTCCCCAGCACTGGGATCATAGGCGTGCAACACCACTCCCAGTGTAGGTGGCTGGCTCAGCATGCCCAGGGGCTGCCTGCTTCTTTCTTCTATTCATTTCAGGGCTTTATAGACTTTCTGCTATGACTTAAACTGTCACCTAACGATAGCCTGGCCCCCTGAGACCAGCCTGCTGTCTATTTTGTAATTACATTGTCTTAGAACACTCTCATGCCTGTTACTTAGACACAAGGGAAGAGTCAGGCAGTTGAGTCACAGGCCCTGTCACCCACACTGATTTCTGTGGTCACTGAGCTCGGAAGAGTAACGAGGACACTGAGCCCAGGTCTTCCGAATATTGCCTGGAAGGAAGTAGGTGGAAAGAAACAGGGAGGCACACCTCTGAGTACCTCTGCATCTGAGATGCAGTCACTCCAGACCTGCAGCTAGCATGCTCCGGGACCAGGTTGGAGAGGCCTCATGAACAGGGAATGGTATGCCCAGAATGTTGTTTTTGCCTCTCAACCTCCCCTCAAAGCCTAGACAGTCATAACAGCAGCAATGAATGACTCTGGGATCCTTTGTAAACTGCCAACATGAAAACCACTTTGAGAAACTTGGGTGTGGACCCAGGATAAGAAAATTTGATCCCACAAGTAAGAATTGAGAGTGTTTTTAAAGAGCATTCCAGTCATTTCAGAAGTTTTCCTTCTAAATAGATATGCAGTAAATACACAAACACACCCTCTAGAACTGGAAGAAACTTTCCACTAAAGTTGGTTTTGGGGGTGCCCCAGCTCTGGTGAGGGGCATAACACAGAAAACACCATGAAGCCAAAGGAAGGTACACAGGGGTCTAAAGAGCAGACCACACAGCAGGAGGGCAGATGTGATACAAGCTCCTGAAGTCCAGAGCCCCACCGGGTTTGTGTTAGAGCCGTGCCTGTCCTGTCAGGGATGTTCTTCCAGCTACAGGAAGAAATTTGCAAAGAGAGGAGAGACAGAGGGGCAGAGAAAGGGGAGGAAATGCTCTATCTTTTGAGCATTAGTGCATATTTTACCAATTATTATATTTTTAGGCATTATCTCATATGTATCTGTGTTTTCTCCAATATACATATAATATACATGTTTATTAGTGCGTGTTTGCAGCACACAGCAATCACACTCACCTTAAGGATTTGCTGCAAGGACATAACACATCTTAACTTTTTACATCTGCTTCTCTTCCCCTCCCTCTCCCATCATTCCGTCTCTATGTCCCCTTCCCTTTTGCAAAAGGCCTTCAGAACCTGACTCAGAGATATGAAAGAACTTTCTTAAATGTGTAGCACCTGAAAAAAGACAAGAAGAAAACTTCCTGGGTACAGCAGTGTACAAGTGGTTTAGAAGATGGACTCCAGAATCTGAATTTAGTGTTTGCAAACCCACTTTACATTTACTGGGAGCAAACGACTCACCATTTCGATCCACTTTCTTCGCCCATCAGGTGGGGTAACAACTGTACCCACTTCGAAGAACACCTCGGAGAAATGAGTGACTCATTCCTATAGTGCTTCAAACAATTCTCTGACACAGCTGAGGACAGCCGAATTGTCTAAGAACTGCATTAGGCAGTGCCATATGCACCACATTATTCATGTAAGATAAAGGATAAGCTTGATTATTCACACAAGATTAAAGGACGGACTTGGGGCCCCACACAAACAGTGCTCTACATGAGTGGAACCCAGAGGAAAAAGCAAATAACTGAACTCCAGATCTGAGTCTTCTAACAGTGTCACAGTAACAACATACCGCAGACTGATAGTTTAAACAATGATAATGTCTTTCCTCTCACTTCTGAAAGCTGAAAGTCTTACATCCAGATGTCAGCAGTGCAGGTTTCCCTGCCCTTTCTCCTGCACTTTTCGTACCTCTGTCTTCACCTAGTGTGTACACGCTGCGTTTGACCCCCTCTTGTTCCAAGGACAGCTGTCATTGGATTAGGGCCCATCCACATGACCCCGCTCCATGTTTATTTCCTCTTTCAAGTGCATATCTTTAGAGAAAGTCACATTCTGAGTACTAAGGATTGAGCACCAACACATGAATTTGGGGGAGGAGGAACACAGTTCAGCGTCTAACCTCTATCTAACAACCTAGTGTCATTTCTTTATAGCAGTATGACTTTGGACAAGTCATACAATGGTTTCCATATTTATTTTCCCTTACTCTGTGTCATAGGATAAAAATAAGATCTTTGTGGGTTGTTGAGAAAGGCAATAAAGATTTGAAAGCACTGTACCACATCTGGACCTGCAATGTTACTTTGTGCCCTAAGGCTGCAGGGATGACGGTGGTCCTTGGAATCCCTGTCTAACTTTGAGCAAAGGCAATGGGCAAATTGAAGGGACCAGAATATCAAGGGTCTACAGTAAAGGAGGTGGAAGGAACAGATGTTCAGCTTAAAGGAGAAAAGATGAGAGGTATGATTCAGACCACTGTATTATTTGCTTGCTATTGTGTGAAAGAAGATGGGATCATTACACTGGTTACAGAGAGGGACACAATGATGCATGCGCTTGTACAGAGAAAGATTCAGGCCCTGTATCACAACGACTTTCTAGTAGCACATGCCAGGATGTGCTATTAGAAATCTCTATGTCCGAAGGTTCAAAGCCCAGGGGCACTATCAGGCTTCTGTTTCACTAAAGAGAAAGTTAAGAAATGGCACCTGGTACAGAGTAGAGGGGGAGATCTTGATTGAGTAGGAGGTTGGAATAGCTGGTTTCAGAAGTCTTTCTAACCTGGGATTTTCTTGGCATAAACTTCATTGCCCAGAGAAAGGGTAGCACATACCACAAGCAAGTTTAAGGAGTGGAGGAATCTTATAAAGCAGTTAAAAGTTCTCAGGAAACTTACTGCAAGAAGCCTGTCTCATAAGACACAGGCACTAGTGACAATTGTCAGGGATGGAAGCATCTCTCTTTGTCATTGTGCATGGCTTCCAAATGGCTCCTTCACCTCAGAATTCAGCTCTCCTACCAGGTCCAACTCCCTCTTAGTCAACTAGATCTTCTATCCTTCAAGTCCAAAGGAACTCAGCGAGGGTGTGACACCCACTCACCTCAAGAAGGGTAGCACAGCTCAGGGCACAGCAGGGACTCAGTTACAGAGAGAGAGTGAGGGCTGTGCAGCCACATAAGTCACATTTGGCACCAGAGTTTACCAAACGCAGAGATTTTGGTGCTTTGCAAGATCTTGACTCAGTAACTCTTGAATGGGGGTAGGAAACCCATAACTTTGACACTATACACTCTACTACATTATGCTTCCTTGATCTCATGTCACTAATTTTCCAATTTATCCACAGAACGGCACTCTACATTCCATAGGAATGGACTGGTACATGTCACATGTGGATCAAATGACATTCACTCCCAGTCTGTCTTATCCTCCCACTTCGTTATGGAGACCAGGATGCATGTGATTTCCCTGTCACCCTGCTTGGTCTGGCAGCCTGCACCACACAGCCTGTCATCCTATTGATTTCCCATAGAATCAACTGGCTTCTGAGAACCTATAGCAAGCAACAGGAACAGGGTTTTGCCGCCTCTTGCACCCAGCCAGGGAAACCCATTCAGAAGGTGCCTAATTGCTCTGCAATGTGCCATAGCCAGTCACCAGGCTTGGATGAGGGTGATTGATTACTAGGCGCATACCACACTGCCCCAGAGGCTGCTAGCCTGTGTTACGGTCAATTACCTACCAGACACAATCATCTAGGTTGTTATTTATTACACGAATCTTGGAGCCATGAATCCTGTGTGGCAGAGAACAAGGGAGGGGATCCATTACTGAGTAGACAAACCAGAGAACTGGGTTTCACCAGGGCCTGCTGCCTCCACTTTAGGCAGCTTCAAAAGGTCCAGGTCCTCTCTCTGTAACTTTCAGTTGAGGAGATGGGGAGGTTCTAGACATATTCAGCTGTGTGGTGCAGGCTGCCAGACCAGGCAGGGTGAAGGGGAAATCACATGCATCCTGGTCTCCATAACGAAGTGGGAGGATAAGACAGACTGGGAGTGAATGTCGTTTGATCCACATGTGACATGTACCAGTCCATTCCTATGGAATGTAGAGTGCCGTTCTGTGGATAAATTGGAAAATTAGTGACATGAGATCAAGGAAGCATAATGTAGTAGAGTGTATGGTGTCAAAGTTATGGGTTTCCTACCCCCATTCAAGAGTTACTGAGTCAAGATCTTGCAAAGCACCAAAATCTCTGCGTTTGGTAAACTCTGGTGCCAAATGTGACTTATGTGGATAAATTGGAAAATTAGTGACATAAGATCAAGGAAGCATAATGTAGTAGAGTGTATGGTGTCGAAGTTATGGGTTTCCATACAGAGTGTATGATGTAGCAGGAAGGCTCAAGCAATAGAAAACACAGATGTGGGAATCTCCATGGTCTTGGTCAAGAAAGAAGCATACATGAAGAGAAAGGAGAGACCACCTGAAAGTGTGTGAAAGATACCCCTGCTGCAGAAGCTGGGAACTCAGGTCATGCCTGGTATGGGGCCATGTTTCCGCACGGGAGTGCAGAAGGAGGTAGCATTCCAGGTAGACCTCACGAACAAAGGTGAGGAAATTCCAGGAAACAGGGAGGAGAACAGCACAGCTGAGCACCACAGGTGCCTCCTTCAGACATCATAGAAGACACTGTGAGCTGAGGAATGCAGATAACGCAGATTCTGGGCCAGATTCAACCCGGCTGTGAAAATCATGGGTCTGCCACTTGGGATGATTTCTTAGTCCACCGTGGACTATTGCCTCATCTGTAAGGGGCGGGAGGAGACTTATCTCAATGTCTGGTTTCGAAGATGAGTCAGACCATGGATGTGGAACACTTGGAAGGTGCTCGAAGGGGGACTGCTCAAAACCCAAACTGGATTACCCATCCCACAGATGAGAAAACTGAGGCTTAAAATATGTGCAATTTATCTAGATCATACCCTGTTGAGTGGCAGAGTCAGGAGAAAATCTGACATTTGTTTGATTCCAAAGTTCATGCCGGACCCTTTCTCTCCTGAAGAGAGCAGGGCAGCACAGGATCTATTGAAGGGAAGAGGGGTCCAATATTTTTTGAGGATATGAAGTTCAGGGCAAGAGGAGAGTCTGTTCTCACTAATTAAGGAGCTAGCCCAGGATACCGACACTTGTCATCAGCTTGGAGCTTGGAGCTGCCTGCCTGCCCTTTTCCACCTCTGTGTACCCTCCTGAAACCCTTTTGTCTTGGCCTTCTCACTTCCAGCCCCCACCAGCACCATGGTTGGGCTGTGTTCCCACTTTACTGCTTCTTACTGCACTGTGCCCATCAGGAGGTTCAGGATGACTTGGTGATGTGCAGCTTGCTTCCTTCTTATCCAACCTAATCCTTAAGGGTTAGGGATGCAGTTCCAGGCTGCCATACTGACCCCATTGTCTCCCCCGAGGGGCTCCCAGACTAGCAGAGAAGCAAACCACATTCAGGTACCTGAGGCCTGGGTGCAGACCCCCAACTTCTGATGATCCTTGAGCCCATTGGCAAAATTTGCATGCCTAAGCTGGGCTCCTGCCATTGTCCCCTCATCACCATGTGTGGTTTCATCCAGAAAGTTTCTCTGAGTCACCCTGGTACCCACATATGTTTGGACCCCAGGAACTGGGAGCCAATTGCTTTCCACAAGACTCCAAATTCTGGGTAGATAACCACAAACAGACCCAGCTGTAAGGTAGTGACCTGTCTGCATTCTACCTACCCCTGCATATTGGTTCTCATGTAACTCTTTCCTTTGTGCTAAGAGTTTTATTGTGACTACTTATTTAAGCCCCATGGTTGATTTTTCTTGGACAAGAAGTCTAAATAACCACAGTCCAGAGTCCTAATAGAGCTGACTACTCTTCTGCCGTCAGTGAAGTGTCTTCCGCTGACCTCTGCTCTTACTGCAGACCAGGACTTCTGCAGACTGACTTCTCCTACTGTGGACCCTTCCACAGATGGTGCAAATCATGTCTCCTTGGAAATCAGTTCCAATAGCATCACTGAGTGACCCTGCTCATCCGTGCTCCAAAGAGCTAACATTTCAGGGCAAGATCAACAGCCAGGGGCACACTGAGTGTGGACATTTCACAGAAGTCTCGCCCTACACACTAGGCCAGTGCAGAGGCACTGTTAGAAAGATGATGCATTTTGAGGCTACCAGGTTTTAAAAAAGGGAGGCTTTATCTTATGTGGACATCCTGTATATATTGTTTAACAATATTTATTGTGGGACAAAGCTAGCTCCACATTCTTCTTATCAAATGCACATTCATCCACCTGAGACTTTGAAATTTCTTTTCTAATTTTAAACTGTTGAGAAGGTAGCTACGAAAAAAATGCTCTTATACATGTATGATTTTATAAGATAAGCTCCAAGAAGTGAGATGCTCACATCAGGGTGCCTACATGGGCACCACACAGGGCGCGGAAAGGCTGTCTGTGATGTAAGGAGCACCTGGAGATGGCAGGGGAGGAGACTCTTCTTCCCTGTAGCTGCCATTTGCATCTCTCCTATCTTAGTAAGGCTCGGTATTCTTTCACATGCTTACGAGTCATTTGTGTATCTTTTGTCCATGAACTCTTTATGAACTTTGCTTTTTCATATGGGTTAGTGATGCTCTTTTTATTGACTTATAATAGTTCTTTATGTTAGAGAAATTAGTCTTTGTTATAATTGCAAACCATTTTTTCCAGATTTGCCCCCCACCCCTTCTGTGGTACTAAAGAGCAAACCATGGCCCTTTTCATGCTAGGCAGGCACTCTAGAAGTGGACCATGCATCCAGCCTGCATTTTAAAATATTTCTTAATTTAATTTAAAGTTTGTATCATGTAAAGAGAATATAAGATAATAAAATAATTAGAAACAATATAGAACTTTACAAACAAATCAATAGGAATTCTACAGTGGTTACTCTATTGTATAATGTCATCAAATTAGTTGTTCAGATTATCAGATGTAAGTATGTAAAATTGGTTTAAAAAAGAGTTACAAGGAATTCAAAAGGACAAGAAAATAAAAAGCTAAGCATCACTGCTCCTATTCCAGTCTGCCTTTTATTTTTATTTTTTATTAGACTATTTTGCCATCCTAAAATTCAAAAATGTAATCAAACTTATTTTTAGATGTATTGTTTTTTTAAAATGATAGAAACCATTTGGTGTAAAATTATAGAAGAATTCTCCCTCCATTCTTTTAGTGCTTTTGTTTTTACTTGTACATTTAAACATTTATACTTTTGACATTTATACAGAGGTAAAGTGTGATTTACATGTCTAGCTTTCCCGGATTATTAATCAGCTTTACAAACTGTAATTAGTGAATAACTCACCTTGTCCTAAAGAAGTTGAGGTTCTGCCACTTTTGTCTAAATTCTAGTGCATATTTCAATGTGTTTCTAAGCTTTTAATTTTTACATAGATCATTTCCATTCATGCATCAAGAGTACATACACTCTGTTTCAATTATTAAGACTTTACAGCATGTTTTTGCATCTGGTTGTTCTGGTTTCCTTTTAACTCTTCCTTTTAAGAGTTTTCCGGGATGTATATTTTAGTTTATTTTTTTCTCTAGGCTATCTGTTAACAAAAAAAGAAAGAAGGAAGGAAGAACAGAAGGAAAGGAAGAGAGAGAGACAGAAATATTGAGAGACAGAGAGAAAGTGAGAGAGAGAGAAGAGAAGGAATGGGAGAGAGAGATAGAAATATTGAAACAGAAAGAGAGACACAGAAAGAGACAGAGAGAGAGGACTTGTTACTGTGTATTGGGATTGTTTTCAATCTTGTAAATTACCTACTGAGAACTGCCTTTTTGAGGTTATGGTTTTCTAACAATGAGGGATGCCTTTCCATCTGTATGAGCTTTTTTTTCTTTTTTAATCCCTCAGAAGAGTAACTTTTCATCACACAGATTTCCTATATATCTTGCTAAATTTATTTCCAGACAGTTCATCCTTTGTTGCTGTTGCAAATGGGATGCTTTTCTGCTGCGTTTGGAATCTTTGAATGGAATCTCCTGGAACAAATGGCTTGCAGAACACCAAGCAAAATCCTCTTCTGCCTTATGCATCTGGCTGTCCCGGAAGGGAAAACAACATTGCCACAAAGCTACAAGATGGCACTGAAACAGGAAAAGATCGTCATGTTGCCTGTGGAAAAATTAAGCGGCCTTGGTCCCATTCTGCAAAGAATACTGGTGCTGGAGGGTCACCAAAGGATCTGATGATTCAATTTCCTCCAAGTGGAAGAGAAGAAAACAGCTGAGCCATAAAGGAAAAGAATCTTCTAAGGCTGAGCAGAGTCTGGATTCAGCTCTGAATCTGTGAGTGTCCAGGGCTTCCTGTATCTGAGCTTCTTGGCCACTGCTCCAGGCAGCACAGCACTAGCCTCTGTCCCAAATTTCCTCATGATGTCTTGGGGCTGCAGGGACTGTGCTCCACACAGTGTCTCCTGTGTCCCTCTCAGGTGGCAGACCCTAGCTACCTATGTATCCATATGACACACACTGTCCCATCTCATAATCCTAGGTAGTCAGGGCTGACTCATCTTCTATTACAGCAGAGCTCCCATGTTCTTTGGGCCTGGTCCAACATTAGAGCTACTTCATCACTATGCTGGAGCTGAAACTTTGCTGTCTGGGTGTGCTTGGACATGGCGGAGGTACAGCAGTGACCTGGTGTGAGCTCACCTGCCCGCAGCAGCTCAGGAAATTAGCAGTGGCTGCTCCAGGGGTCAAGGGCAGGACCCAGGCTCCACAGCATCACCTCCTGGCCCCGCAGCCCTCCCTGCTCCCCTCAGCTCACAGAAGGTCCACTGTGGAGTTCCCTCAGCCTGACCCAGAGCTGTGGATGCTTCTCCTCCCCTGCCTGGCCTCACATCTTGGCTAATTCAGTGGGGGCTTCAGTTATCACAAATGTCTTTTAGTGTAGACAGCCAGGGTAACAAGCTTTTCCCATGGAACCTGGTGGGAGTGTTGAAGACTCAAGCTCAGATTTGTCTGATGCTTACTAGTGCGATGGTCCCTCAAACTCTTAGGCTGGTTTCTTCCTCTGTAAAGTGGTGATAGGATATATTTCTAGAAAATACATTATCTTTGTAAGTCAAAGATAGTCCAACATCAGCAGTTTTTCAGGATGCAACCTCACAGTATCACCCTATTACCCACATAGAATTATGAGGAGTAAAGCAAAGACTGGACATGAAAGACTACTTTGAGATGCTTCCTGTATTCCACAACACAGGGATTATTTTACGGCCTTCTCAGAGTACTTAGAGTTTAAAACAGGCTCTTAATACGTCAGAGAAAATAATCCTTAATGGTAGGATTTCACACAGACGTAAACATTTACATTCCTACATGCTGTAGTCGGAATACTGGGCCCCTAGTGTCCATGTCCAAGTCCACTGAGTGCTGGGCGCTGTGCTCGCCTAGTGCAGATGATGAGGTCGCAACCTGAAGCCTGGGGAGTCCTGAGAGGAGGGCGATTCTGAGATGGGGAGATGGTGGTCGGGCCGGGGCGGGGCGAGGGGTTTTGTTGGTCCAGGGAGGGCTGCTCCCTGAAGAACACACAGAGCCAAGAGTCGCAAAAAAGGGCAGAAAGAGTGATGTTCTGCAACCTCTGGAGGAACGCAGCTGGCAGCGTGCTGATGCTGGCCCCTCGCTGTGAGCTTCTGACTCCCAAATTGTACGAGCTGAGCATGAGCCATGTGGAGGCACCCTGTTTCTAGCGCAATGCAGCAGCAGCTGTGCAACACCAGCGTGCCTGGGCTGGGTGACACACTCCTAGGCCAGTAGCTGCAACACACCTCCTCGGTGTTGCACCCAGCGCAGCGCTCACAGCAGCCAGGGTAGAGGGGATGTGGAAGAGCTCACACCCAGCAGAGTGTGATCAGATGAACCCAGATGCTCCCGGCATCCAGAACTACAAGGTGGGTCAGCGTCTGAGGAAACTCAGCAGTGTCCCTTCTCTGTTTGTTAGTTTTAATTTCTTTTATGTGAAAATCACCTCAAATTTATAGGAAAGTTGCAAGTATGATCTGAATACCTTTATTTTCTGACTCACTTCAGAATAAGTTGCCAGTCTGCTGTTTTCATAAATGCTTTAGGGTCCATTTTCCACTTACAAGAGTATTTTCTCACATAAGCATAAGGCAGCCACCAAAACCAGAAAACTACGCTAATGTGGAACTGCCAAGTGACCCTCTACCCTCACTTAAGCTTTGCCAGTTGTTCCAAAATACCTTGAGGCGCAGAAGCGTCTACTTTGGCATCACAGCTGGCATTTGCCTGGTGTGTCTGCTTACTCTCCCTCATGAGGAACAATCCCTCGATTTTTCTTTGACTTTTTGCGACTTTTACACCACAGAAGATGCCCCCCGGAGTTGTTTGGCAGAACATCCCTCGGTAGCGAGGCGTCAGATGCTCTCTGGCGGTTAGACTCGACAGCTGATCTCCGCGAGCACGTCCCGGAAGCGACGCTCTGCTCTGTCCTCTGTGTCCTGCGGAGCACATGATTTTTTTCATTTGTCCTGGAGCTGATGAGCCCCGCTTTGATCCTCTGATTGAAATGGCAGTGCTGGTCTCCTCGCTGTGAAGTTCTCCTTCCTCCCCTTAGCAATATGATTTTAAGTAAAAATAGCAAGTCCAGAGATTATAAACAGTGTATGTTTTCAAAGTTAAAAATAACTAAAAGTTTTTGAATTCTTTTTTTTTTTTTTTTTTTTTTTTTTTTTTTTTTTTTTT